>JAJIBD010021516.1:0-19521 GCA_021461705.1 Cryptotis parvus
CCAAGAAGAGCAGAAATACTGGAAGATGCAGCAAGCGCAGGGGGAAAAGCATTCGCACCACCCACCTGTCCTTTGCCAACTAACAGAATAAGATGACTGCCCTCCGACTACTCTGATGGGATCTATCACATCTTCCAGAAAGGCAATGGAGAAGATTATCCATGACTTCTACTCAAATATCTTTGGTAAGCCACATCCACCTGTCCATACCAAATTCCACAAGATGGATCACGTCATTCCCAGCGTTCTCCCTTCTGTATTCGACATGCCATCTGCGGTGAAGAGGAACAGATTCTGGAAGCCAGGCAAAGTCAGACCTGAACACCTGAAGAATCTGCCATCGGTACTCATGGATACACTAGCTGGGATCTTCACATGCTACCTGTCCAAATGGGAGTGCCCTCAAGGAGAGCTAGACAGGACAGTTCACACTGTTCAAGAGGAACTGACATTCTTGGCATCGAGAGCAGCTATCGCCATCTCTGCCTGTTGTCCATGTCTACAAGCAGTTTACGAGTCATCCTAAGCGGGATCGGCAGAACACTAGATGAAGGACAGCCATGCGGAGAGCAAAACTGGTTTCGGAAGGTTGCTTTGGCGACATATCCTGCTGAATAACCAAGATCATTGGGGTTTGTAGAGTACAAGATGCCCGCTCTGTCTCACGTTCCTTGATTTACCCCAAGCCTTTGATTCTGTGGAGACTTCAAGGCAGTCATCGAGATCTAACCAAACAATTTTCAAACCCAATACATCAAGATCCTTTGTGAGCAGTGCTGGTAGTTCACCGCAGGATCTCACCATTCTAGAAAGTGATCATTACAATGTCAAGAGAGTTTCAAGATACGGTGGTATTTACCATTTCACCAAAACTCTTCAGTACCACCCTCGAGAACATCATGAGACAGGAGTAGAATGGGGAGGAATAAGAGTGAAGATAGATGGTCGACAACTACACCACACTCAACCGCGGATGACATTGTTCTAATAATACCAAGCGTTAACCATGGATAAATGCTGGCTGGCATGACTGAGAATGTGGAAAGATAGGTGAGCAGCTGAGTCTCAACAAAACAATGTTCATGGCGAACTAGTTCCAGAGGCCCCATTCACTCCCAATGGCACAAACAACTCTGAATGCAGCCGTTATGTGTACCTGGTCAAGAAGTCAACACATGATGGAACAAACCCTATACAGGCTGCGCGGGAGGAAAGGAAATGGCATGGAATGTATTCAAGGCTTGTCAGAAATAGCCAAAGGACACCAGAACCTCCGGCTCCGAGGCACATCTCTTTGACTCCACCATTCTCCCTGCCTTAACATAACTGCCTCAGGGCCTGGGCCCTGCAGCTTAGGATGAGGAGTATCTTATTTACAGTTCTCCCCAGAGAGGTCGGAAGAGCTATGCTTGTAATATCACGCCTCACTCAAGTGCGAGAAGAGATCGGAGTTCTGACCTCTTCGCTATTACAGAATCAGGGACGCTGTTTTGCCAAGGCATCAAAACTCAGATGGGCTGGACATGTAATAGTTTATGAGCGGCCGCTGGACTCGGCCCGTTACTGAGTGGATCCACGGGATGTCAAAAGATCACGTGGCCGCCTACCTAAGTTGGTCAGACTTCGCCTTAAAAGGCCCTGAGCCCGGTTTGAGGCTCTTCATGTTTATAGATCAACCAGAGTGCCATTGGGCTACATTGGCACGTGATAGGGTCCAATGGAAATGTTACACAAGCCCGCTCGAGCAAATTGATGAATAACAGGATTCAAGTGGTCGAGTGGGTGATATAAACACACAGTGATAAAGTTGATTTCTAAATTCGACATGGTTAAAATCACTGCTGGATAGAAGTGCTGTTTAAAATGTAGTTCTTCTTGGATTTTACCTAAGACAACTGAAAGGGTGGGTTTGTGATGAGGAGGTTATAATCTGCATTTTTAACTGGAGTCCTAAATTAGTCTGGCTGTTTCAATAAAATTCTTTTCAATACAAATATTTTGGAAAACAATAAGTTAGATTTTTTCTCCTTTTTTCTTAGTGATGTCATCTTGACTTTCAAAAAATGAACAGATTTTGGATTCACTTTTGGAAGAATTATCTTAATCTTTCTGTTGTTTGTTTTCTAATCGGTTTTGCTGAATTACCACAGATGTAAGTCTCTGGTTTCATGACTCTGCAATTGCTCTGGTACATTTAACAATTGCTTATTCTTATATGCATAATTTACAGAGCAAATGTATAACACATGAGCTGTATTTATTAATATTGGCTTTAAAAAATAGATTTTAACTCTTTTGCTCATAAGAAAGAAATGTGTTATTCCTGTCATTTGTTGGCCTTTTTGGCTCACCACAAGAGTAGTTGAGACATGTTAGGAATTCAACATACTGAAATATGTTCCTTCTTGTTTATGTATATAAGAAAATTAAAAAGAAATTGTGATGGATGTTTATAAGTACTAATTTTCCTTTAAATCTGTCTTCACTATCTTCCCGTTCATCATCGATTTGCTTTCGAGCGGGCCCCAGTAACATCTCCATATGTCCTATCTCATGCTAGTAGAGCCCAAGGGCATCTGCTTGCTCCAGCATATAAGAGCCTCAATCCATTCAGGAATGAGGTCTATAATTGTTACTGGTATTTGGCACATATCAAATACAACATGGGTAGCTTGCAGGCTCTGCGTACAGGTAGCATACTTTGTAGATCATCTCTAAGTCCACATTTATTGATGAACAACGCGGCCGCGGGCTGACGAGCCGGACTGTGATAGGCTGGTCTGCTGGGTGGAGTTCTGATGAGAGAAGTCTGGATGTGGAAAATGGAGGCCCTCATGGGTAGGAAGTCATCTGGCTTGTTGCAAGGCTCTGCTGGGGTGGCGGGCCAGGGCTAGAACCCACCATCCCTCCTGGGCGCCTTGTGAGCGGCTGGGCACAGGGGAGAGCAAGTAACAGCTCTACCCCATTTCTTGGCTGAGTAGGGGCTGGAGCGATAGCCCAGCGGGTAGAGACGTTTGCCACGCGACCGGCCCATGCCGGCCAGGTTCAATCCCAGTATCCCATATGGTCCCGAGCACCGCCAGGGAGTGATTTCTGAGTGCAGAGCCAGGAGAAACCCTGAGCATTGCCGAGTGTGACCCAACAAAAAAATAAATAATGTTTGGACATGTGAACGAGCCTAGCATATGCAAGTTCTGAGTTTGTTCCCAGGACTACATTACTTCTCCCAGCATCAACTGGTGGTTTCAATAGGACATCAGGTGGTGCCTAAAATATATATATAAAATATAGGATTCCCTTTATATATAAAGAATCATCATTCTTTGCTCATAAATATTCATCATTAAATGAAAAATGTCTACATAATTGGAAAGGATCACTTTGCATTTTACTGGCTACTTCCCATAAAAACTTTATACAAATATGCAATATGATTATAGAATCATAGATTTTAAAAAAACCCTTGCCTACTGAGTGATATTGGTAGGATGTACTAACTACTTTTAGTATCATTACTGTAACCATTTGTGCAAGTTCAAAATTTTCAAAATAGAGACTCATTTTTATACGTTTTAGTACCATTTCAGACAAATTTTCAATTCTCTCAGAATCAGTAGAAGTCCGAATTCTTTCAATCAAATTGAACAGAAGATGAATACCCAGACATGGTTAACTCTTGAGTCCTGGCTTAAGAATGTTCAAGACCTTTTCTGCCCTCGGTAAAGAGATCAGCACGAAATCAATATTAAAATAAATTTGATTTATGAGTTAAACCTCACTCGGCTCTATTTATAAACTATTTTAAACTGGTGCGATACGACCAGTTACCTAACATTTCTGAACCTTATTAATATTTTCATCTCTATAAAAAGTTTAAACAATAATAGCATTAACTAGCCTGAGTTATTGAAAAAGACCAGGAAGGATTGTGTGTATGATCAAGACCCTGGCTTTCATTTACAATGCTTTTATTTCTTTAATTTTGGGGGGACAGGCACCCAGCAGTGATGAGGAGTTACTCTGGCTCTGTGTGCTACGAAACTACTCTGGCAGGTTTGGAACCACTTACAAGATGCTGTGATTGAATACTTGGTTGATTGCAAGCCAAGTACCCTACCTGCCGTCCCTGGTGTTTCTTGCCCTTTCGACACAATGAACCTAGGCTCACTGTGTTTCTAGGAAAGTGCCCTCTCACTAATTGTCTTTCAAACACTTAAATACAATTTCTAAGCAGTGACTCTTTTTAATTGTCCTATAATAATGTGGGTGTGCCCCTATAATCTGTGACTAATGACCTTGGATTTGGTGGATCCTTATAAAATATCTACGACTGTGTTTGGCTTTCAGTAGAGGCTTGATAGCCATTATCATAACTAATGTGTAGGTATATACTCATACTAGTTTTATAAAATTATCTACTTCTGACTCTTCTTCTAGATTGCAAATATCTGGGAAGTAACAGCTCCTGGACTGTCTGAGTCAACCAGTTTTACAGTTGTCTAAACCAAAGTGTCTGTACAAAATATGCTGAATGAATTACTTTAAAAATAGAAACTTGGATAAAGGGAGACAAAGGGTGCTAAATTTCTTCTAAGAGGGTACTTCAGATTAATTAAAAGATTCAGATGAGTAAATAATCTCAACGGAATCTAAAATTTCATAGAAAGCCAGTAAACTTTTTTTTAAATATGAGTCATGATGTTCATAAATTGTGGCAGACATTAAGAAGGCATTTTAATGTTCTATCAGATTCAAGCTTTGAGATGAGAATGAAGTGAGATTATAAAATAGCTCTGATTCTTAAATATAGTATGCAAGAACAAATATAATTAACAACTAATTAGAGTTAGACAATTAATGGTCCTTGGATTATCTTGCCTTTCTGTTTGCTAATGATATTTCACATTTCCAAAACAATAAATTTCTTTAGTCTTAAAAATTATTTGTACTAAAGTGTTCTTTCTGGGCTAAAGGAAGCAATTTAATGCTCCAAAATTGGTTTCAGGAAGTATACAATATAAACTACAACTTCCCTCTGCAAAGAAGGGGACACAATGAGCCACAACACAGAACTTCAGTGCTTGTACCTCTTGGGTGGAGCAGTAGTTCGCTCTCAGGCACCACATGTGGACCCTGAGCCCCCTGGGAATGATCCATGAACACAGACCAGGAGAAAATTTGCACGGGGGTGGGATGTTCATGGAGAACTTTAGCCATGAATGTGTTATACAATGAAATAAACCAAACAAAACAAACAGGAGGAGGAAAAACAAAGCAATCAAAGTTTTATGACTTCCCACAAAACAAAATACGCCAGCTGGTGTAGGAAACAAAACCAATGTGGGGCCACATGCATTGAAAGCGGGAGGAATGGCAGTTTCTAGCTGGCCCGCCACCCAGCAGAGCTATTTTAACAAACCAGACGACCGCATCCATAGGGGCGTCCATTTTCCACATCCGGACTTCCCTCTCGTCAGAACTACACCCAGCAGACCATCCTGTCACAGCCAGAGATGACTCAGATATACTACCCGCATAGCCGTGCAAGCTACCCATGTTGTATTTATTATTAAATACCAGTAACAGTGAACCTCTATTCCCATGACTGATAGAATGATTTGAACTCTTTTACATTACTGAACCATTTGAACACATGAGCTCTATGGTTGGGTTTGAATTAACACTGCAGACTTTTTGGCTCAAACTACATTAGATGATGATAGGAAGACAATTATTACAGTGAGACAGTGCATTGTCTTTAAAGTATAGTTAATTAATTCTTGGAAATCTTGATGATACTTGTTTGCCAAACTAAACAGTATGCTGAATGCAAAGGGACACAGTGTGAGCCACAAAATCAGATTGCTTACCTCTTCATATTTAGTTAATAAATCAAATGCATGTGAATATAAAACTATACCAGAGTGAATATTCAGTGTCATTAAAAGTGTGACAAAGGCGTGCAGAAAGGATATCTGTAACAGTTTTTTGTTCTTGGTGGTGAATGGCTCCTAAGGTATCCTGCGGCCAGAGATAGCACAATTAAGGGACATACTGTCTTGCTCAGGTTGCGACTTGTAGGTACATACTTGTCTTGCTCCCTGTTGACTGATTGCTATTTTCCCATGCGGTTTTAGTTATGCCCAGCAGTATCAGGATTTTTCCTGGCCTGCTAAAGGTATTCCTGGAATTGCTTACCTGAACCATATGGGATGCTAGAATGGAACCTGGGTCAGCCACGTGCAAGGCAAACACCCTCCTCTACTGTACTATCACTCCAACGCCCATTGACCTAGGTTTGATCTGTGGCAAGCCTTATGCCCCCTCGAGTTCTACGAGAGTCGATCCCTGAGCCAGAGCTATGAGTAAGCCTAGAGCACTCACACTGGGTGTGGCCCCAAAATAAAAATGACAAAAGAAAAAAACAAACAAAAGCCAACCTCCCACCCCCAAACCAAAAAAGAAGTGTTTTGCGAGATGAAGAAATAGAAAACAAACCAAAAGATATAATCAAAGATCCAGCAAATTAGCTTGAAGAAGGAGAAAAAGACTAAAACAAAGATAATGTGGCACCTATTTAGTACAACCAAAAGTACTCTCCGATTCACAGTGTGGTGCACTAAAAACTAATTTCATATATTTGCTTTGACATGAACTCTGAATTTGGAGCCTTGGTATGGGGATATGCTGCATGTTTAAATATCCTATTTGAGATCTCTCAGATATGCTATAGTCATTACATAAAACTGAAGAATAATGTATGAATATATACTATATTGCCAGAGAACAGTATGGTAAATTACACAAATAAATAAATTCTTTATACACACATACACACAGAGCTAAATAGAAACCCTTTTAACTATATGATGAATTTTCCTTTATATTATAGAATTTGAAGAAATCTTACCAGCATATAATTAAGAATCTTGTTTGGCTTTGCTCTGAGTTACTCACGGACTATGATGGCTAGAAGCTTTTAGGTTGGTTATTTTTTTCATTTATTTTGTAAGCAGAAGGATGAAAACCAGCAAGCCCCTAAACAGAGTGTGATACTGACTTAGAGACTACCACGTAGAGATCTTTCCCATTGGGGTATGAGATTACTTGCCCACATTGAGGGAAAAATTGGAGTCAATGGAAGGCTTGCCCCTTCTCAGGGGCTGGCCTAGTACAGTAAGAAGATGAGAGGAAGGCAAGAAGAAAAAGGAAGAGAGGGAGAAACAAGGAAGAGAAGGGTGAGTGATGAAGAGATAATGGAAAAAAAAAAAATAAATATGAAAATAAAGCAAAAGATGGAGGCAAAGGGAAGAAAGAATGAAGGGAAGAGGAAGGGAAAAATAAAAGGAAGAAATGAAAAGACACAGAAAAACAGGTCTTCTACGAGATACAACAAAACCAGAATTAACAACAATGCTCTAGGAATAATAAGGTAGAGTTATAAAACTGGGGCTGGGCGAAATGGTCAGTGGTGAGGCATTTGCCTTGCCTTCGGCCTGTGCTGGCCTGGTTTGATCCCGGCATCCCATGTATTAGAAGCTTATCAGGGAGAGTAATTCCTGAGTGCAGAACCAGGAAAACCCCTGAGCATTGCCGGGTGTGAACACAAAAGCAAAAAAAAAAAAGTTACAAATCTGTCCCTTAGTATTTTATAGGGTATGTAGAAATCTATGTTGTACTGAACTTTGTTAGGTCTCAATGCATTCTAATAGATAGTGAAAAATATAATGGTCATCAAGATATCTGTACTATATAATAAATAAATCACCTGGGCAGGCAGCTTATGATAAACAACAATCTACCTGTAAGACTGATCCTTTGCTAGAATCAGAGAACTAGAATTTTAAGAAAGAGAGGAAATGTACTATGAAGAATATGAAGATGAACAGTACAGCATATACCCAATTAAACAGGCATGGTGGAGAGAGAGGTAAAAAAAAGTTTACTAACTACCGAAACTTTTGAAATTGTGGAAGAAAGTGAACTGGCTGAGGATTTGGTGTTGAAGAACAATCCCTCCTGGTCTAAGGAATAACGAAATCCATAAGCTTTGTCTTTAAGAGAGAAATAGGAAGAAATCAACACCTAGACCATAATTCAAATCATAGCTAATAGACCTACGGTTCAGAGAGAGAGAGAGAGAAGAGAGAGAGAGAGAGACTACTTCAAATATTAAAAAGTGAAAGAGACAGGAACTTGTAAATAAAAACTTAAATCTACTGATACATTAAGATTATATTTATACTGTCAACAGAATGCAAAATATATTTACAGTTGTTTTTATTATGTTTTTTAGAAAAGGGCAATGTGTCAATTTAGATCAATAAAACTAGGTTGTCTCATCTTACACCTTCTACCACCATGTAAGCTCATCTACCGGCCCTTCTCTGAACTTATAACTAGTCTTGAAGCGCAGTGGTAAAATTTCTGGACCTCTGGAATTTGAGCCGAGGCTGCGCGAATGATCTCGGCAGGAGGCGGCTTTCAGTATCAAATTGGTTGGAACCTGGCAGAAACTTCCAGCTCAACAGCTGCCATGCTGAATAGACTACATAACATTCATGACAGCTCAGAGCGGTGTCACACTGTCAATAATTTCATGTATAAATTTAGGCTGACAACTCAGGACTACTCAAAATCAGAATTGGGTGACTGCTTCCATCTCCTGTGTTCTTCCAAGAAGCCCTGGCAGCCACACACCCACATTCCACAACCACTAAGGCCGGTCATTCTGCGATTTCCTAGAGCATGCGTGCAGCCGTATTTGCAGTCAGACAACATCTCTGAATTATACAATGTAACATCTCAGTAGGTACACAAATTGGATGGGAATATAGTCTAGAAGACCAGCTAACAATTAAAAATATTAACATGGAAGCCCAACAACTTTCTTAGTATACCCATAGACAAGGACCCGATTTCTGTGGTAAGATACAACAATTTTAGCTAATTTTCTTTTTTTTATAGTATTTTTGATAATTTTATTAGCCAGTTAGTGGTAACAAACAATATACAATAGATTATTTTAGGCCGCCCGATGAGGCAGGCTTGCAAGTTAGGTGGAAACATGGGGACAATGGTAAGTAGGACTGACGTTGGATAATTGAATGTCAGTGACAATGCATCATGAACAACTTTGTAAATCTTGGCGTTTAAATAAAGTGGGGAAATTTTAGAAAAGGAAAAGAAAACTGAGTTTCCTATCAAGTGACCTCTCCAAAAACAGGGAGTGTAGATTAGATCCCACTCTTTGGAAGAAGAAAACGATGCATGTCTGGGTGGAGAGAAAGGAGCCTGGGTAAGGGTTAAGGTGAATAAGCAGTGTTGTGTGAGTAACAGAACTAAATATCCAAAACACAGTCAACAGAACTGAGACCAAACTTTAATAGCCAAACTTACAAAGGTGACTGTCAAGATTTTCCTTTTTTTTTTTTTTTTTGCTTTTTTTTGGGTCTCACCGTGGTGCTCATGGTACTCCTGGCATGCTCCAGAGACCATAGCGGAATACCGGGGATGGGAACGCAGGTTGTCTGTGTGCAAGACAAATGCCTACCTGCTTGCTCCTCCAGCTCAGGTGCCTGTCAAGATGTCAGGGGTGGAGGTTGGGAGGCAGTATAGACGAGGAAACCACAGAACACTGGTGGAGAGGAGCTGAGGCTGAGTTAGGTGGGAACTGGTGTAGGCTTGGGATTTGATACACAGCCCAGCATGACTCATAGAACTATAAACAGTCTGACTTAGCACTGCAAAATATGGCTCAAGACAAAAATTAAATATATTTACACCAATTTGTAAGAGAAGTAAATTTCTACTGCATATCTAGTTTAGCATAGGCTTAAATTAATACTGGACTTAATAAGCCTCTAATACATGTTTGAAAATGCTTGTCTCTTTCTAGATGGGCACCAGGCTCATTAGTTGTGTGTAGATTTGTGACAGAGAGAAAATTGGAATGGAACTAAAGGAGATGGCCTGGAGAAGGAAGCATAGCTCAGGAAGCTTGAAGAGGGCTGGTTCCCAAAATAAAGTAGGATGAAAGGGAGAGTGGGACCAAGAGGAGGTAATCCAGCTAGAACCAGGAAGAAGTTTCTAAACCCATTAGGCACGGAAGCAAAAATGCCTTAAGAGCCATAGATATGGTTCAGCAAGTAAATGGCATGCCTTTCCAAGAGACCTAGGTTTTGTTCCACAGCTCTGCCTCTACCTAACAGTCAAGAAACTGCAGTGCTCAGGAAAAGAGAACTCACAATATTGGAGTATCTCTCTGGCTTACACGGGGCCCCAGGACTGAGAGGCCTCCTAACCCCGTCAAGTAACCCTCAGCCCTCACTGGTAACCCTCCTTGATGGGAAATCTCCCTATTTCTACTCTTCTAATATTCTAATATTACTACTATTCTCTAAGTAGTAATATTCTAAACTCATATAAGGGAATAGAAAATGATGGTTTGAAAATTTTTTAAGTAATTTTGGATACAGCTTTACAGAGTCATTTCAGAAAAAATTTATAAGACAAACAGGTACACACAAGGCCCATACCACTCCCTTTCAGGGAAGCTGTCAATCACCAGGTCATGGATCAATGAATGGACCCAGGATCATTGGAAGTCTCCCTGAGAGATAAGCAGACGTTACTCTCCAAAACAACTAGGCTCAGGTCCGTGTCCTGCTCACGCTTTTAATGCTTCTGCTCTTTGGCGAATGTCCAGATTCCCTACAATGTGGTTTCCATGTCTTTATCCCTACTTGAGAGCCTTGTGAGTTGTTTTCATTTGTTCTTTTTTTTTTTTTTGCCTCTTTGGGTCACACTCAGCAGTGCTCAGGGTAGCACCTGGCTCTGCACTAAGGAATTACTCCTGGTGGTGCTCGTGGGACCATAAGTAAAGCCAGGATCAAACCGCGTTGGCCGTTACAAAACAACCAAGCTCCTGCTGTACTCTCACTCGGCTCCCAGAGCCTCATACTACCATGCCCTGCATTCACCCTTCTTCTATCTTCCCCTCCATCTGCAGGGTTCCAGCCACTCTGTTCAGCACCTTCTCTTCCCTACACCAGGGCTCCGTTTGCAATTGCTCTCATCTCCACTCTAGCCATTTCTCTACCTTCTGCTTCAGCTCAGGCACTCCCAAATCACAGTCACATTTTAAGACCAATTTATATGCATTGAAGCTGGATGCCCTGGTGTAGAATTGTTAGACTATAAGCTTCTCTGTCTTCCAGTGTGGCTGAAAACAGTACGTCACACTGTACTTTCTCAATAAATACTTGTTCTTACTCGACAGGGTCTCACAGGGGAGTGGCCAGCAACAAGATAATAACCATTTTCTGAGCTCCTATTATATGGCCACAAGGTACTAACCTAGATTTTAAAATATATCATTCTCTACTTCTTGCAACACTGTTGCAGGGAACATATGAATACCCTACTTGGGTAAGAAAACTCAAGAATGAAGTTTTACAAGGTCGTCTGCACAGGCAGAGCAGAGCCCGCCTTGGAAGTCGATTTTGTCTGGTGCAAAGGCAGCTGCTGCTTTCTCTGCAATGACAGTTGTGAGTTTTGCAAAGGTAACGGTGAAGACTGACAACAGTTGGGTGGCTGCCTGGGCGGAGAGTGACTAAGACAAAGAGAACCTGGTGCCTCTGAACAGTCTCAAGGAGGCTTAGAAGACTGATTCAATAAGTTTCTTTTTGACAGCCGGGATTTGAATCTGAGTAAATGTGAGTGTGTGTTACTGCGCTTTTTTTGCCATCTCTGAAGAGCTATGTAAATGCAAACTACACTAATTTGGATTAGCATTTTATTATCATCTTCAGACACGGACTTGAAAAATTAAGGGCCTTAATAAAAATGTCATGAATGTGAATGATTTATATCTCAAAACATAGTTCCTTTAAAAAACCAAAAATTAGGAGTTTATTTTCTAACCACAAAAAGTGTTAATTGCCTGTGAATTTTAAAGAGATAAAGCCTTTCCTCAAAAAGTTTCACATAAAGTCATAAATATTCAACAAAAAGAGAGCTCTAGACGCCATATGTTAGCACAAGTGGATTCCACCAGGGAAAGGAGCGCTTGTCTAATGACTTGGCATCGCTGAATGGCTGGTTTCTTAGAAGTTCTTCCTTTGAAGCTCTTTCAAAGTGCCCAAGCTACAGTGTTTCAAGTTCATTTGAAAGATCTTTTCACAGAAATAATTATTTTGTGCACATTATGATAAAACAATTTAAAATTCTTCCACTTAATACAAGATGGCTTATCTCTGGTTTAAAAAGGAGCCAAACTCAGAAAAACATTAAAAAATGATTTTCTATAGGTACTTGCTGGAATTGCTAGCTTCAAAGGATGACATTAATTTCTTTTTTTTCTTCCTCTTCTTCCTTTTCTTCCTTCTTTCCTCTCAACCTTCTCCCTTTCACTTGTATCTAGTGAGCATCTCTTGAGCATAAATCACGAAAGACACAGACCCAGAGGTGAATAAGGAAATATAAGCTGCCTCCAGTATAGAGTCAGCTCACAGGTCCACACACCGAAAGAAATGAAAGTTCACTGTAACCAATGCTCAATAAATATTATTACGGAGAGGGCCCAGTAAACTTGCTTCATTTCAGGAGAAACAGTAACTTACTCAGATTTATTTTTGAGAAGCAAGTGGCACTCTGACAGAAACACGCCGGAGGATGATCAGAAAATACCAGATGGAAAAACAATGAGCCATAGTTAAAGGCACTGTCAGCAGGGGTGAGCAGGGAGGCAAGTTCGGAAAGAAGTCATTAGGACCCAGTTGTAAATAGGCACCCAAAGAGGGAAGTTTATGCTTTAAGGGGCCCTTAAGTACAGGGTGTAGGGTAATGTGGGTATGCTGGGGAGATGGGGTGCATCAGCATCAGAGCAGAGAGCATTGGCTAAGGAAAGGGAACACTTCAAGCCTTTTTTGTGCATTTGAATGATTTTGCATGAGCTGCAGAATGGAGCTTTAGTTCTCTGTGGGAAGATAGCAGCTGCAATAAATACCCAGGCACTTTATCCTAGAGAATAATAATATTGCTGCTGTTTTGAAAATCGGACCTTCCAGTAACAATATGTACGAAAACACTTTTTGGATCATTCCTCCCTTTGGAACATCAAAGGGTTATTTCAGCATTTGTCATTGTCGTGAAACAAGGAACATATCTGTTTTTACTAGACTAACAGCTGCCCATCTCAATATACGAGGCAGAGTGTCTTGTCAAACCTTAATAATACTTTAAATTTGAAATTTTTAAATGCAATGTTCTTTTAATTTACAAATGCATAACTATTTTACTTGATGATATAAGGTAAAGCAACAGTAGAAGAATATAAATGACACCTATGGATCTTTTTGCAACATTCACAAGCCAGACGCCTCCCACTCCATGAGGACCTCCATTTTCCACATCTAGACTTCCTCCTTGTCAGAACTCCACGCAGCAGACCAGCCTATCACATCCCGGCTCGCTGCCGCAGTGAGTGCGGTTCATCAATAAATGCTCGAGTTTTTAGATGACTACAAGAGTATTTACCCACACGGCAGAGCCTGGCAAGCTACCCATATCGTATTTGATATGCCAGATACCGGTGCACAACTCTAGAGCTCATTCCCATGACCTGATGGAATGGTTTTGAGGACTCTTTATGTTCCTGGAGCAAGCAGGTGCCCTTGGGCTCTGCTTTGCATGGGACAGGTCATATGGAATGTTACTGGTGCTCGCTCGAGCAAATTGGCTGATGACTGGGAAGGCAGTGATACAGTGATGGATCTTTTTTAGTTTTAATATGGTTCAGGGCAAATCACGAGACTTCTAGGCTATCATCTAGACTATTTTAGAATTAAGACGCCTGTGTGTTTATGAGTATGTTCATGTGTGAATGTGTACCTATGTGCATGTATGTGAATGTATGACAGGAATACCACCCAGGATTCTAATTGTTTCTCTATTTTTGAGCACACACCAGGCTGTGCACAGAGCTTACTTTTTGTTTTGTGCTCAAAAATGACACCTAACGGTGCTAGGAAGCATGTGGTACTGGAGATTGAACCTGTGTCAGCTACATGCAAGGCAAAGACTACCTGCTGATCTATCTCTCTGGCCCTGTTCACTTTTTAAAATAACTTTTTAATTAGTAATATTTTTTGTAAATTGACATTCGTAGAAATATTTTACCTAAAGCAACAATCAAGATATATGTGGGCAATAAGATTGAATAGCATAAAACTCAATTTTATATTTATATAAGTTAATCAAGTACACTAATAAATAGATAAATATTAAAACACCTAACTATATTTAATATTTGTCTATCTGTCTGATTATTTGTTTGTAATTAAAATCAAACTTATGCCAACAGGCCTGTTATGTCAGGAAGCCAAAGAAGGCTCAAGGCATGGCTGAGTCGGTTTTTCCCTTATGTGTACCATGGAAAGATGATAAACTTTGGACAGATACACCTTTATTTGATGCCCGACTCCACACCACAAGCAACTGAACCAGTTTCAGAGTTTTCCTCTAAGACTCAATGCAGCACCTAAAAGGAATTTGCTTTGTGTTATAGTTTTATCTTCAGCAAGTCACTTTTGTTAGAGCAACTTTCCTAATGTCAAGCACAACAGACATAGCAGATGTGCAATTCAATCCTTAGAACTACCTCTCTACTTAACGTGGCTCCCGGTGTTATTATTGCTATTAGTATGCCACCTGCACGACAGAGTCTAGCAAGCTAACCGTGTTGTATTTGATATGCCAAATACCGGTAACAATTATAGACCTGATGTAATGGTTTTTGGGGCTCTTTTAATGTTCCTGGAGCAAGCAGATGCCCTTGGGCTCTACTAGCATGAGACAGGACATATGGAAGATGTTACCGGTGCCAGCTAGAAATCAATGATGAGACGGGAGACAGGTGACAAGTAATACATGTGAAGCACAACAAAGTTAGTTGCCTTTCGCAGTGTGCTCATGTAGTCTTGTATAAAATGTCTACTGTCTTCTTTTATAAATTCATATTAGAGTTACCGAATCAATAAATGCTTGATAATCAAATTTGGATCCAATGGCTTCTATTAAAAAAAAGATTACCTAGCCATGGCCCCATATTCTAGTGCATTTCTTCCCTCAACCTATTTCCTTGGCATAGGGTGGGTGTTGCAGGACACCTAAAAGCCTAGGCCTCTGCATCTGCCCTGGATTGCCTCCCCCAGGCCACTTCGTAGATAAGGGGGTAGTCTGAATGTGGCAGTTTATCTAACCATGTATTCTATACTGGCTGGTATAAATATTCTTTCATGCTACCACAATCATCGTGGGACTAGCTAGATCTTACCAGCATATTTGCCTGGCCACTTTGGATCTCTAAGTAATTAGATCAGAGAGAAATGCTGTTTGCCTCCAAGCAAGCAAGCATGGTTCCTGATAACTCAAAGGCAACTAAAATACAAAACTACCGTGAAGTAGACGAGATTCTTGTGAAGGCTTGGAGAAATATTTAACTGGCATTAGTATTAGTCTTTGGTACAGAGACATGCCATCTCAGAAACATCCTTCTCTACCCTATAAAGGCAATTCCAGGCAGATCTTGGCTCAAGATATTAGGTAAGGTGCTGGGAGAAATTACCTGAGAGCATTTGATCCTTCCTGCCGGGAAGTTACATTTAGCCTATAGCTTCTCCCAGCTCTGCTAGGAGGCTTTAATTAGCTCTGGGTCCCTGTAAACAACCAGATGGTCTCCTGAAGTTGCTACATTCTATAGAGCTATTTTCCTTTTTTCATCTCTAGATAGCCCAGCCCAAAATGGGCTGGGCTACCAGAAGACTTGGCGGATTTCTAGCTCTAAAATAAGCTGCAAGAAGAAAGAAGCTCTCTCTCTCTTTTTCCCCTTTTGCCTTCCCTTGGTGTTTGCTTCTCCGTCCTCTCCATTCTCTGTTGGGCCTCAACACGTGGTGGCAGCCATCTTGGCCCACACCTGGCTGGGGCCTAGCTGGGAACCCAGAGTCGGAGGTTTTCCTGCTCTTGGATTGTATATTGGAACCTGTGATAGTAAAGCCCTTTTAAAACTGCACCAGTTTCCTGAGTCTTCATCCATTCCCGCCCGGCTTCAGAGGTAGAGGGAACTCGCTTCCTGGCACTGTCAGAGACCCAGCAGAGCTCCCCAACAGGTGGGCATTTAGTGAATATATGTTGAATGAATAATTCCTGTCAGTGCGTTTGGTGAATGTAGCTGTAAAAACTTGCGCATGGAAATATGGAGATGCAAAGCCCAAAAACTGCCAGTGATGGAGGAAAAGGGCTGAAGGAGGCAACACCTGAGATAAGTATGAAAGTAACCACGAAGCAAAGAAACTTTTTTGAGCCAAGAGGCATGATTTTTCTGTCCCAGAAACATGTCAAATGGGAGCATAAGGAATAACAGATTTTAGGGGCTGGAGCAATAGCACAAGCGGGTAGGGAGCATAGGGCATTTGTCTTGTGCAGCTGACCTGAGTTTGATCCCGGCATCCCATATGGTCCCTGAGTACCGCCAGGGAGTAATTCCTGAGCAAAGAGCCAAGAGTAACTCCTAAGCGTCGCTGGGACGACCAAAAACAAATAAATAAATAAATAAATAAGTAAATAAATAAATAAATAAATAAATAAGGATTCTAGAGAAAGACTGGAGTCAGACCATGGAGGCTCTTGTTAGCCTAGTATGCCTGTTTGCTTAGTTGCACTGTATGCTTAGTTTGCATAAGAGACTGCATTATAGCCTGGTCTATGCATCTGGATGAATAACTGTTGGTTATGTGAGAATAAGTTGGAAGAAAATGTGCTGAAACATGTCAATAAGGGAGGTTATTCCATAGGTCCACTCAAGGATAGGGGCCTAAAGGTATTGTTCGTACAGTGGAAAGATGAAGTAAGAATTGATTGTAAGCATCATGGACATGGTTGGTTGTTGTTGTTTTATAGTGGAGACTGGGTATAAAGTATGAATAGAGAGTTAGGAGGGCCAGGCATATGCAGAGAGAAGAGGGGAGAGAGGGGGAGAAAAGATGGTCACCAAGTAAAAGAAACAGACTAAGAGACAAGTCTCAAGAAGGTAATCAACTAGTCAATCAGCTAGTCAACAGTGAAAACAAGCAATTTCATGTGAAATTCCAGAGTAGATGTGGGCTTGAGAGAAAAAGAGGCTGAGCCATCATCACAGATGTGAGCACGTGAGAATAGGACAAATGTGATCATTTTCGAGACAACAAGAACCAATAAGCTCTTCCCTTTCTTTTTGAAGTTCCTATTGTAACAGTTAAATCCATGTTACTGTTCAGTGTATGCATTACTTAGGTCTTACTCAGCTTCCCTCTTCCACTGGATCCATATCATTCCCTCCCGAGATTTCTCCACTCCCTTTGTTTCCAGCCTATTCTCATCAGTGTCTGATCTGTGTCCTTTTGCATCTCTCCCTTGCCCCCATTGCTCCTAGGCCTTTCTCCATTTGCCAGAGTGTAAGGATTTCTCTGCAGCTTAAGTGTTGCTTCAACTGGGCAATCAGAAAAGCATCCATCATTAATGTTAATGAGGACATTGACTGTGTGAACATATAAGAACAAGATCTCATTTTGACAACTCTTCATTATATACACAAAGGAGAAAACTTATTCTTATGAAAGGCCACTTTGACACACAGAAAAAAAAAGACAAGTGAAAGCAGTGGAAGTAAATTTCAATATAACTAACCTTGCACTGTCATTTCTAGTAAAGAGAACAAATCCGCTAATTATCCATTTAGAAATTAAAGGAAAATTTGCACTCTTTAGATAATAAAGCACCCCGTGTGCTCAGTATCACTTGATCACTTGAATCCGTTATTCATCAATTTGCTCGGCGGGCGCCAGTAACATTTCCATTGGACCCTATCACGTGCCAATGTAGCCCAATGGCATCCTGGTTGATTCAGGAATATGAAGAGCCTCAAACTGTTACTTCAGGGTCTTAACAAGGAAGTCTGACCATCTTGTAGGTGGGCGGCCATGTGATCTTTTGACATCCCGTGGGATCCAGTCGGTAATGGCTCTAGTCCAGGGTTGTCTCCAAATTGCATTACATGTCCAGCCCATCTGATGTTTGAAGCCTTGGCAAGCAGACACGCATCCCTGATTCTGGAATAGCGACGGAGGGTCAGAACTCGGGATTCCTTCACTCACTTGAGTGAGGCGTGATATTCCAAGCGTAGCTCTTTTCGATGCCTCTCTGGGAGACCCGAATAGCATTCTCATCCTGCTTTTCGTAGGGCCCAGGTCTCTAGGCGTATGTTAATGGAGGGAGAATGGTGGAGTCGAAGAGATGTGCCCCGGAGCCGGAGGTTCTTTGTCCCTTTGCTATTTCTTTGATGCCTTTGAAGGCATTCCATGCCACTCTCTTCCCTCCTGCAGCTCAGGTTTTAGGTCGTTCATCATGTTGACTTCTCGACCTAGGTACACATAACTGCTGCATTCAGAGATGTTTGTTCCATTGAGAGTGAATGGGGCCTCAGGAACTAGTTCATTTCTCATGAACATAGTTTTCTTCAGATTCAGCTGTAGACCTATCTTTTCCACATTCTCGGTCAAAGTCAGCCAGCATTTGTGCCGGCTTGGCAATGTTTGGTGTTATTAGAACGATGTCATCAGCGGAGAGTGGTGTAGTTGCTGACCATCTATCTTCACTCCCATTCCTTCCCATTCTAATTGTCTCATGATGTTCTCCAGGGTGGCTCTGAAGAGTTTTGGTGAGGATGGTATCACCCTGTCGAACCCCTCTTTTGACATCAATGATCACTTCTTTGTAGAATGGTGAGATCCTGGTGGTGAATCCCGCAACACAGCTCCACGAAGGATCTTGATGTATTGGTTTTGAACTCCCCTGTTTGACTAGGGCTCCGATGACTTGCTTCAGTCTCCACAGAATCAAAGGCTTTCTGTACAATCAATGAGCGTGAGACAGAGTGGCATCTTGTACTCCCTAAAAACCTCAATGAGCTTGGTTACTGTGTGGATATGAGTCGATTGTGCTGAATCCCTTTCCAGGAAATCTGCTTGCTCACAGGTTGTCCTTCATCTAGTGTTCTGCTAATCCTGTTTAGGATGACTGCGTGTAAACAGCTTGTAGATGACAGACAACAGGCAGATGGGGCGATAGTTGCCGGTGTCATGAATGTCTCCCTTCTTGAACAGTAGAACTGTTCTGCTTGGTTTTCCATGGGGAGGGCACCTTGCATTCAAACAGGTAGCATGTGAAGATCGAGCTAATGTGTTGATGAGTACGGCCGGCAGATTCTTCAAGTGTTCGGGTCTGACTTTGTCTGGGGCTGGTGCTGTTCCCTTCTTTACTGGCGAGATGGCATGTCGGATTTCAGAAGGAAGAACGTTGGGAATGACATATCCATCTTGTGGAATTTGGTATGTGGGCAGGTGGATGTGGCTATCAAAGAGATTTGAGTAGAAGTCCTGGATAATCTTCTCCATTGCCTTTCTGGAAGATGTGATAGATCCATCA
>JAJIBD010021517.1:0-121405 GCA_021461705.1 Cryptotis parvus
GAGACTTAGCTATTAGTTTTCAGGTATGGACAATTTAAAAATTCAACCGAGTTATAGTAAGACAGAAGGATATTGGGAAGTATTTTCGAATGCCAACAGGAAACTATGTGAACACGATCACATTACAATGTTCCTGAACATGTATTTTTTTATGTGATCAGAAAGTAAAAGCACACTTAGAGTCTCAGGTTAGAAATGAAAATATGTCCAAGTATGTAATTATCGTATGATTGACTATGTACATGCTTTCATTTGCTGTCAAAAGGGAGACTTTCAGTTAGAAATACGCTGTTGTAGGTATTGGAAGAGAGGTACAAAAACTGGGGGTTATTTACAACAGAAAATAGCCAACTGTTTTCACTAAAGTACATGAGGTCCCACCCCCACTACTATATAAGGAGAAGGTGCTGCATTTTTATATCTAGTATGTTAGACTGGGTGTACTTCACTGAAGAAGTACATGTCCAGTTACCTTCATTCATGCTTATACTGTTTTCTCAGGGAGGTGGGGGAGCAGCATAGTGAAACAAAGAAGATAAGCAGAATCAGAAGCAGTTTGCATTCACCCGGGGGGGACTCATGTTATGCATTACATGTATATTACATACATTATTGCAGTTGCATTTAGATAAGCAAAAATTTAATTTTTTGGAATAATTTGATATAATTTGAATTTAATGAAACAACCACCAAGTTTAGTCTTATAAAAAGAAGCAATTATGACCTTGAGTATTTGAATTAACCCTATATTCGCTCAAACTGCTGTTTATTTTCTGAGATAAAAGATCAGAAAAGTCAACCCTAATACAAATGCTTAACATTTTCTTAATAAAGATGTTTGTTCTTAGATTTTATTTTTTAAGTCCTTTAAATTAATTCTTTTTTTTTCGTTTCCCAAATCTTATTACATCACTTTTCGACATACAATTGCCAGATGCTCATGTAGAATTTGGTTCTATAGTGTTCCAACACCCATCCCCCTCCATCGAACCCATCTCCCATCACCAATGTCCCACCTCCCTCCCTCCCACACCTCAACTACTTGGCGGGTTCTGTATGTCTTTTCTCTCCTCTGGACTGGGGGGCTTTTCTTCTTTTGCTGCATTGGTCTTCATAACTGAATTGGAGGCTGTTGGCGGTGTAGCCAAAGTCATTGATGGTTGCACAAGGTTCTTGGCAAGATGGTTTGCCAGATTTGAGTAATGCATAGTCCTTAGGAAGGTTTGTCTGCAGCAGGAAAGGGTGCGGAAAGTACTTAGAGTCCTGAGCTCGCATCCGATGTATTTTAGCTTCATTACCCCCCCACCCCCACACCCCATGTCTGTCAATGCTCCTAGTAATCGGGGATGTTTTTGCAGGAAATTCTGACTGCAACACTTGGCTGTCATAAGACTTGTGAGTTTTCTTGTCATGCTGAGCTGTGTTTAGATCTCTTATAATACATAATGAAGAGAAACCGAGTAGCAGTGTTTGGTCAGTGATGGGACGGATAGAACTGTCTGGTGCAGTTAAATTCGGGCGTGTCAGTTACCGCTGGTAGTAATTCGGGCACAACACAATCATGTCTACTTGAAGATGTAATTTATTAGTTGAGATTGACTCTCTTTTTCGCTGTCTTACTGAGGTTGATAAACAATTGCAGCCCTACAAATTTCAAAGAAGGGTCATTAGGTATAACGTCAGCAGTGATTACTATACATTGGGGTCACTTTTTTAATCTATCTCAGTGAAGAAAACCAACATTCTTACAGAAGGTGGGTGGCTAAAATCACGCCTCCATACCTTGCCTTAGGAAGGAATGGAAAGTGTATCACTGTCTTCCTGTTCATCGATTTGCTTGAGCGGGCCCCAGTAACATCTCCATATGTCCTGTGTCATGTAGAGCCCAAGGGCACCTGCTTGCTCCAGGAACATAAAGAGCCTCAAACCATTCCATCAGGTCATGGGAATGAGGTCTATAATTGTTACTGGTATCTGGCATATCAAATACGGCACAGGGTAGCTTTCCAGGCTCTGCCCTGCAGGTAGCATACTCTTGTAGCCATCTCTAAAGTCAGCATTTATTGATGAACCGCGCGGCCGTGGGGGGGTCGTCTGGCTTGTTGTGAGGCTCTGTAGGGGTGGTGGGCCAGGGCTAGAACCTGCCATCCCTCCCGGGGCGCCTCATGAGCATCTGGGCACAGGGAGAGCCAGTATAAAATGATTCAGAACCTAATGAGAGGAAATAAAAAAAATTCCTTCTTTCATTGAGAAAGGTTATGTCTGAGACTTTGCTATTGTTTTCAGGTATGGACAATTTAAAATTTACCCGAGTTATAGTAAGACAGTAGGATATTGGGAAGTATTTGTCGATGCCAACAGAAAACAACTGATATCATAGTGTTTTCTGCATGTTGAAAATAGAGCCTTTTATTTGATAGGTTTTTTTTTTTTTTTTTGCGTTTTTGGGTCACTCCCGGCAATGCTCAGGGCTTTCTCCTGGCTCTGCACTCAGGAATTACTCGTGGCGGTGCTCAGGGGACCATATGGGATGCCAGCGATCGGACCCAGGCCCGCACGGGCCGACCGCATGCAAGGCAAATGCCCTACCCGCTGGGCTATCGCTCCGGCCCCAATTTGATAGTTTTGAAGGTTGCAGTTTATTATAAGCCTCTCCACATTTGATTACTGGGTATCAAAATTCAGGAAAATAGTGTGTTAACTGCTTTGCCTTCTTGAAACATCTACTTGTATGATTAACGGTGTGGAAGAGTAGAAGATGAAAGCCATTTAGGTCGGAACCTAATGAAAGGAAATACAAAAATTCCTTGTTTCATTGAGAAAGGTTTTGTCTGAGACTTTGCCACTGTTTTTCAGGTATGGACAATTTAAAATTTAACCGAGTTATAGTAAAGACAGTAGGATATTGGGAAGTATTTTCGAATGCCAACAGGAAACTATGTAACATGATCACATTACAATGTTCCTGAACATGTATTTTTTATGTGATCAGAAAGTAAAAGTACACTTAGAGTCTCAGGTTAGAAATGAAAATATGTCCAAGTATGTAATTATCGTATGATTGACTATGTACATGCTTTCATTTACTGTCAAAGGGAGACTTTCAGTTAGAAATACGCTGTTGTAGGTATTGGAAGAGAGGTACAAAAACTGGGGGTTATTTACAACAGAAAATAGCCAACTGTTTTCACTAAAAGTACATGAGGTCCCACCCCGACTACTATATAAGGAGAAGGTGCTGCATTTTTATATCTAGTATGTTAGACTGGGTGTACTTCACTGTAGAAGTACATGTCCAGTTACCTTCATTCATGCTTATACTGTTTTTCTCAGGGAGGTGGGGAGCAGCATAGTGAAACAAAGAAGATAAGCAGAATCAGAAGCAGTTTGCATTCACCCAGGGGGCACTCATGTTATGCATTACATGTATATTACATACATTATTGCAGTTGCATTTAGATAAGCAAAATTTAATTTTTGGAATAATTTGATATAATTTGAATTTAATGAAACAACCACCAAGTTTAGTCTTATAAAAAGAAGCAATTATGACCTTGAGTATTTGAATTAACCCTATATTCGCTCAAACTGCTGTTTATTTTCTGAGATAAAAGATCAGAAAAGTCAACCCTAATACAAATGCTTAACATTTTCTTAATAAAGATGTTTGTTCTTAGTTTTTTATTTAGTCCTTTAAATTAATTTTTTTTTTCGTTTCCCCAAATTTTTATTACATCACTTTTCGACATACAATTGCCAGATGCTCATGTAGACTTTGGTTCTATAGTGTTCCAACACCCATCCCTCCATCTGAACCCATCTCCCATCACCAATGTCCCACCTCCCTCCCTCCCACACCTCAACTACTTGGCGGGTTCTGTATGTCTTTTCTCTCCTCTCTATCTCTCCCTCCTGCCAAACTTTCCTGCACATTGTGGAATGCAGTACATTAAAGGACATAACTGTTTGCACTAGTTTGATGGCCGCACGACTTAGGGGCCTCATGGTCAGCATCTGGACAGCAAAGGTGGCAGCTAGTGTGGTGGGCGAGTCTCATTTGGCTGCTTCCGGGACCCCCAGAGGTGATGGGCCCAGATGGGCCCACTCCCAAAAACCTATCTGTCCTCCTGGGAGCCCCATGGTCAGCTGGGCATGGGGAGAGCCGAATTCCAGCTTCCCCAGCCGCGTTTGGGACTGACTGCATGCTACAGCTGGTCGCCCAGCTGTAGGGCAGCTTCTGGGTGGGGCCACCAGGCTCGACAAAGTGGAGGGGGGGGGGGCTGACCCCTGACTCCATCTGACGAATTCCAGTGATTTCCCCCTTCTGGGAGCTGCCTGCCTAGGCTCGAACTGGTTTTGCTCTGTTAATCTGGTCTTGAGGTAGCGTCCCAGCCGCTCCAGACAGCGAAGGTGGTGGCTAGTGTGGTGGGCGGAGTCTTCATCTGGCTGCTTCCGGGACCCCCCCAGAGGTGATGGGCCCACTCCCAAAACCCATCTGTCCTCCTGGGAGCCCCATGGTCCAGCTGAGCCTGGGGAAAGCGGAGTTCCAGCTCTCCCAGCTGCTTTGAGACTGCATGCTATCTGTTCTTATTTTTTTTTTTTTTTTTTTTTTTGCTTTTTGGGTCACACCCAGCAATGCTCAGGGGTTACTCCTGGCTCTGCACTCAGGAATTACTCCTGGTGGTGCTCAGGGGACCGTATGCGATGCCGGGGAGTTGAACCCGGGCCGGCATGGGCGGCTATGTGCAAGCGCCCTACCCACTGGGCTATCGCTCTGGCCCCTGTTCTTAGTTTTTAATGGAATGATTTCAGCCCTTTCAACCAGAGCTCAACATATATGTATGATTTTTCATTTCTTGGATGGCAATTATTTGGCATACCTAGTCTCTTACCTTTACAAATGCTAAAGCTATATAATCAGACTTTTTTCCTATTTTTCTTTTTTTTTTTTTTTTTTTTTGGTCACACCCGGCAATGCTCAGGGCTTACTCCTGGCTCTGCACTTAAGAATTACTTCTAAGTAATGGGCGGCCGCATGCAAGGCAAACGTCCTGCCCGCTGGGCTATCAGCTCCGGCCCCAATATATTTATTTATTTTTATTTATTTCAATTAATTCACCATGAATTAGTTACAAAATTCCTCATGATTGAGTTCCAGGTATACAATGTTCCTACAACCAATCCCTCCACCAGTGTCCACTTCCTCCACCAATGTCCCTAGTTTTCCTCCTGCTCCCTAGTCTTGCTTCTATAGCAGGCACTAATTTCTCTAAGCCCTTTCAGCACCTAGTCCTGGTCCAGAATGACAATTTCTCTCTACCATTGTTGTAACCATCTTGTTTTTCTTTTCCCCCAAATTTTATTACACCATTTTAGACATACAATTGCAAGATGCTCATGCAGAGTTCTGGTTCCACAGCGTTCCAACACCCATCCCTCCACCCAAACCCATCTCCCATCACAAATGTCCCCACCTCCCCTCCCTCCCACAACCCAATCACTTGGTGGGTTCTGTGCGTCTTCTCTCTCCTATCTCTCCCTCCTGCCAAACTTTCCTGCACATCGTGGAATGCAGTGGATTAAAGAACATGACTGTTTCCACTATTTTTGATGGACTGCGCGGCCACTTGCGGCAGTGCGACCTGCCTGGGCTCGAACTGGTTTGCTCTGTTAAGCTGGTCGTGAGGTAGTATCCCAGCGTCCAGACAGCGAAGGTGGTGGCGTGTGGTGGGTAAGTCTCATCCGGCTGCTTCCGGGAGCCCCGGAGGTGATGGGCCCACTCCCAAAACCCATCTGTCCTCCTGAGAGCCCCATGGTCAGCTTAGCCGGGGGAAAGCTGAGTTCCAGCTTCCCCAGGTGCGTCCGAGGCCCCCATGCTATGGCTGGTCGCCCCAGGGCAGCTCCTGGGCGGGGCCACCAGGCTCAACAAAATGGAAGGGGGAATGGCGGACCCCTGACTCCATCTGACGAATTCCCAGCGATTCCCGTTTCTGGGAGCTGCCTACCTGGGCTCGAAGTGGTTTGCTCTGTAAACTGATCGTCAGGTAGTATCCCAGTGTCCAGACAGCGAAGGTGGTGGCTATTGTGGTGGGTGTGGTGGGCGCAGTATCATCTGGCTGCTTCTGGGACCCCGGAGGTGATGGGCCCCCATTATTTTTTTTACTTTTTTAAATATTTTACTATATGACCATGATATATAACAAAGATGTTCGTGTTTGGGTTTCGGTTATACATTATTCAGCACCCATCCCCCATCAGTGCCCATTTCCCAAAAACTAATGTCCCTGATTCCCTCCCCCCATCCCCTAACCTGCCTCTAGGGAAGGTTCTTTATCTCTTTTCTCTCTCTCTCTCTCTCTCCTCTTATACATTGTGCACTGCAATATATACGTTTAGAGGTTATTTGGTGTATCTTTAAGCCTATATTCAATAGTCAGTTCTAGGCTGGTTTTATCATTGTTCCCTTCTCTGTCTTACCTAATCTCTGACTCCCACACATTTGTGGCAGATTCCACCTTTGACAAGACCTCCAATTCATGTTTTGCTTGACCTTGGATATTGGTATAATATATATGTATGAATATATATACATGCATATATATATTAATGTCATATATATAAATAGTCAATTCTATATCAGTCTTTTTCCTGCTGGCTAATTTCACTCAACATGAGCCTCCATGTCCATTCACTTACAGGCAAATTTCATAACTTCATTTTTCCTAACAGCTACACAATATTCCATCCTGTAGATGTACCAAATTTTCCTTATCAAGTCAACACTTCACAGGCATGTTTTGAAATTAAATTTTAAAGGTAACATTTTTTGTATTCATTCTTAAATTATGCTAACATGACAAGATTATGTTGGAATGTTTTGTTGTATATTTTCAAAAAAACTTATATGAGATTTGAGGTAAAATTTGCTTAATTGGAATTTATATAAAAGGTCACTTGATCACTTGAATCCCAGTATTCATCAATTTGCTCGAGCTGGCGCCAGTAACATTTCCATAGGACCCTATCACGGGCCAATGTAGCCCAGTGGTATCAGGCTGATTCAGGAATATGAGAGCCTCAAACCATTCTTTCCAATAGTAGCTTATAAAAGAATGAAAGCTACACCCCTGATTGTTTAAAATTACTTGCCTGTAGAAACGACACATCATTTGAAAATAGATTTTTCTGTTAGACAAGTATATCATTTGAAAATAGATTTTTCTGAAGAGCGGGGGCCAGAGCGGGGGGCCCAGAGCGGGCGAGCCCAGAGAGCGGGGGCCCAGAGCGGGGGCCCAGAGCGGGGCCCAGAGCGGGGGCCCAGAGCGGGGGCCCAGAGCGGGGGCCCAGAGCGGGGGGCCCAGAGCGGGGGGGCCCAGAGCGGGGGCCCAGAGCGGGGGCCCAGAGCGGGGGCCCAGAGCGGGGCAAATTTATTGAGGTATGCTTTGTAACTCTGTATGTTGTCTATCTTGCAGAATATTCCATGTGCACTGGAGAAAAATATGTATTTGTTATTTTGGAAATATGGAAAGCTCATCAGAACCCATGCAAGAGAGATGCTGATCTCAAGACCAGCTCAGAGCAGCTGAGTTGGAGCCCAGGTAGGTGGCTCTCAGAGGCGGAATCACAGAAGTTCCTGGAAATGGAGCTGGGGTATCCCTTCCCTCTCTGACCTGTCCTGGAGGCCTGGTGGCCCTGCCCACAAACTGCCTCAGGGTTCTCGGCCATGATGCAGAGACTCAGAAGCATGGGGGGGAGAGCTGCCATTCATCTCTCCCCAGCTCAGCTGACGATGAGGCTCCCATTGGGAGGCAAGGTGGGTTTTGGGTGTTAGCCCATCACCTCTGTAGGGCCTCAGAAGCAGCCTCATGAGACTCACTCACCATAATAGCCACCATTTTTTGCGGTCGGAACCCCCAAAGCCTTGGAAGCAGCCAGATGAGACTCGCTCACATAATAGCTGTCATTTTTGTGGTCCAGACCTGGTACATCAAACTAGTGAAACCATTCATGTTCTAGAATATATTGAAATCTACAATGTGTAAGAAAGGGAGTGAGAAGGAGAGAGAGAGAAAGCATGAAAGGAGATAAAGAACCTGCCATGGAGGCAGGCTAGGGAAAGGGAGGGAGGTAGGGACATTGGTGATGGAGATGGGCAGGGGTGGAGGGATGGGTGTTGGAACACTGTAGAACCAAAATTCAAACATGAACGTCTTGTAATTGTATATCTAACTGTGGTATAATAAAATATTTTAAGAAAGAATTTTACACTAATAATTATACACCTGATAGCACTTACTTAATAGCTTGACTAATTACTTTTGTCTTATGAATTTGAAACATAAAAATACTTTTGTGAATAAATATAAAAAATGTTCCACCTAAGTTAAATACTTTTTTTTAGAAAAAAAAAGTCTATCAAATTGCTTTGTCTATCTTTCATTCTAATGAAATGTTGTCTGCTTTGTATTTGCTGTTATTCATGCAGAAAGGTTTATTAGTTTTCTACTATCACTTTAATAAATTACTGTAAGTTTAGTATATTCTATCACTATCATTATCTTCCCGTTCATCATCTATTTGCTAGAGCGGGCACCAGTAATATCTCCATATGTCCTGTCTCATGCTAGTAGAACCCAAAGGCATCTGCTTGCTCCAGGAACACAAAGAGCCTCAAACCATTATATTAGGTCATGGGAATGACCTAATATAAATGTTACTGGTATTTGGCATATCAAATACGACATGAGCAGCTAGCCAGGCTTGCGTGCGGGTGGCATACTCTTATAAATATTTATTTAGAATTTCTTTAAGCCAATATAAAATATTAGTCTTGCTAAGGTAAAATCAAGGTATCCTAAGATTTATGTTTATTCCTAGAAGTTCAAAAGGAGTTTATTTGATTTCTTGACTTACTCTAGGTCTTAAAATTTTTCATTTTTTGCATCATGACCCTTTTCCCCCATAATTGTCATAAAATTCAGCAAAATCTTACTGTGGCTCTTTCTTATCAATAAGTCAATAAAGTGTCTCTGCTTTTACTGATTTAGAAGATAATACTAAATCTTCTATAATAAACAATAATCCAGAGAAATAGCCCCTCAAAACACAGAATGGAAATCAAATTTAGAATGTCCATTGCAAAGGATTCACAGGAAGGAAGTGGAGCAGACAGCTCTTGGGAACCAGTATACTGACTACCATAAGAAGAAGGTATATTTTCTAACTTTCTATTCATCTTTCTCTATGCTTATTCCCTTTGTACTCCCTTATCTCTTTCTCTTCTTTTTCCTATTCTTTTTCCATGACATTATTTTTGCATTTCAAATTTTTAATCATCAGTAAAGTATTTCTTAAAAAATCTTTTCTTATTTTCATATGCCTCTAGTACCTTTAACAATAACAATTTAGTAAAGTGATAGGAGAAAACTAATAAACCTTTCTGCATGAATAACAGAGCAAATACAAAGCAGACAACATTTCATTAAAATGAAAGATGAACAAAGTCAATTTGATAGAATTTTTTTTTCTAAAAAATGTGTTTAACTTAGGTGGAAGGACATTTTTATATTTATTCATATTTTATATCTATGTTATTATATTTATTTAACAACATCATGATAATGATATACGATGTAAACTGTCATTAATTATATTTTTAAATGGTTTCACGTACTCTGAATGATGATCATGCAATGTGGTTAGAAAATGGTTCCTAGAATAGGCAAATGTACCCTATCACTTAAAAAAATAAGAATAGACTTTAATTATCACAGTGAGCAAAAACAGACAACACATAGAACAACATAAACCCATTATCTGTCATTGAGTATCTTAAATTAATAATAAAATAGGGGTAACTGTTGGTCCCCAGGCACTGTCATGTGTATATAGCAAATAAAATGAGAAAAGTACTTGAAATATAACTGACATGAGAATCATTTTGTGATGTATTATATTCTGTTGAACAGTTTACTATAATTTGTAAAAGCATCAAATATTACTTGAATTCTTAAATTAAATTTCGCTAACATTGAAGGAAATTCCAAGCCATTCTGAAATGTATAATGTTTTAAATTATGCTAAACTGGAAGTTCTGCCTTTATTGCAACTTTTTAATTTCATCTTTGAAGAATCATCATTAATCTCATTGCTGATGTAATTTAGAAAGCCCCCGCTCTTGCCCCCCGCTCTTGCCCCCCCTACCAGTGCCCCACCCCTCCCAACCTCCCCCAGGCTGCCTCAATAGCAAGTAGCCCTGTTTCCTCTCTTTCTCTGTCTCTCTCTGTCTCTGCATTGCTCTCCCTCTTCTTTTACATTGTGGCTAGCCCTGCAGATATTTAGAGTTTATAACTTAAGTCTCTTCATGTATATTTGACGGTGAGTTTTAATCTGTCATTACCATTTCCCACATTTAGTAAAACACTGGTATCTATTTATATCCTATTAATGAATGCAGTCATTCTATATCTGTCCTTTTCCTTCTGACTAATTTCACTCAGCATGATAGTCTCCATATCCATCCATTTGCAGGTAAATTTCATAATTTCATCTTTTCTGACAGCTACATAGTATTCCATAGTGTAGAGGAACCACAGTTTCTTTAGCCAGTCCTCTGTTCTCGGGCATTTAGGTTGTTTCCAGATTCTAGCTATAGTGAATAGCACAGAGATGAATAAAGAAGTACAGATAGTGTTTCTGCTATGTATTTTTCGGTCTCTCAGGTATATTCCCAGGAGTGCTATTGCTGGATCAAATGGGAGCTCAATATCTAGTTTTCGGAGGAATGCCCATATTGTTTTCCAAAAGGGCTGGACCAGTCGGCACTCCCACCAACAGTGGATGAGAGTCCCTTTTTCCCCACATCCATGCCAGCACCGGTTGTTCTTGCTGTTTTGGATTTGTGCCAGTCTCTGTGGTGTGAGATGGTACCTCATTGTTGTTTTGATTTGCATCTCCCTGATGATTAAAAATGAAGAGCACTTTTTCATATGCCTTTGGCCATTTGAATTTCTTCTTTTTTGGAAGCTTCTGTTCATTTCTTCTCCCCCATTTTTTTGATGGGGTTGGCTGTTTTTATCTTGTGAAGTGCTACCAGTGCCTGATATATCCTGGATATTAACCCCTTGTCAGATGGGTATTGGGTGAATAATCTTTCCCACGCTGTGGATTGTCTTTGTATCTTGGTCACTGTATCTTTTGAGGTGCAGAAGCTTTTCAATTTTATATAATCCCATTTGTTTATCTTTGCTTCCATTTGCTTGGTCAGTGGTGTGTAGTCTTTAAAGATACTTTTAGTTTCGATGTCGTAGAGCATTTCTCCTATGTTTTCTTCGATGAACCCTATAGATTCATGTCTGATGTTGAGATCTATAATCAGTTTGATCTGACTTTTGTGCATGGTGTTAGAAGGAGGTCTAAGTTCATTTTTTACACAGAGCTGCCCAGTTTCCCAGCACCATTTGTTGAAGAGGCTTTCTTTGCTCCACTTAATATTTTCTGCTCCTTTATCGAAAATTAAGTAGTTGTATATTTGAGAGTGTGTTTCAGGATATTCAGTTCTATTCCATAGGTCTACGGGTCTGTCTCTATACCAATACCACACTGTCTTAATTAAAACTGCTCTGTAGTAGAGCTTGAGGTTGGGGAAAGTGATACCTCCCATCTTCTTTTTCCCAAGGATTGCTTTAGCTATTGGTGGGGGTTTATTATTCCATACAAATTTCAGGAGTGTTTGCTCAATTTATTTGAAGAATATCATGGCTATCTTTATAGGGACCGCATTGAATCTGTATAAAGATCTAGGGAGATCTTTATACATGATAATGTTAATCCTTCCAATCCATGAGCAGGGAATGTGTCTCCATTTCCTCAGGTCTTCTTTTATTTCCTGAAGTAACGTTTTGTAGTTTTCTTTGTAGAGATCCTTTACATTCTTTGTCAAAGTGATACCTAGGTATTTTGATTTTCTGCAGCGCAATTGTGAATGGGATAGTTTCTTTAATGTCCCTTTCTTCTCTTTTGCTGTTTGCATATAGGAAGGCCATTGACTTATGGGTATTGATTTTGTACCCTGCCACTCTACTCTAGGAATGTATTATTTCTAGGAGCCTCTTGGTAGAGAGTTTCGGGTTTTCCAGGTATAATATCATGTCATCTGCAAATAGTGATAACTTGGCTTCTTCCCTTCCTATCCGGATGCCCTTAATGTATTTTTCTTCCCTGATTGCTATGGCAAGTACTTCCAGTACTACACTGAATAGAAGTGGTGAGAGTGGGCAGCCTTGTGTTTTTCCCCATTGAAAATGATGCTCGCTGTGGGCTTGTAGTAGATGGCCTGGATTATCTTGAGGAAGGTTCCTTCAATCCCCATTTTACAGAGAGCTTTTATCATGAACGGGTGTTGAATCTTGTCAAATGCCTTCTCTGCATCTATTGATATGATCATATGGTTTTTACATTTTTTTTGTTGATATGATGCATTATGTTGATTGATTTGCGGATGTTGAACCATCCTTGCATTCCCGGGATGAATCCCAATTGGTCATGGTGTATAATCTTTTTGATGACTCTTTGGATTCTATTTGCTAGTATTCTCTTGAACATCTTAGCATCTGTATTAATCAGGGAGATTGGTCTGTAGTTTTCCTTTTTTGTGACACCTCTGTCTGCTTTGGGTATCAGAGTAAAAGCTATTTGGGAGTGTTGCTGTTTCTTCAATTTGCTGGAAGAGCTTGAAAAGAATTGGGAGTAGGTTCCCTTTAAATTTTTTTGTAGAATTCACTGGTGAATCCATTTGGACCTGGGCTTTTGTGTTTGGGGAGATTTTTGATTACCGAATCTATCTCCTCGATGGAGATAGGTTTGTTGAGGTATTCCAAATCTTCTTGTTGCAGACTTGGGAGGCTATAGGAATTCAGGAATTTGTCAATTTCTTCTAGGTTCTCTTGTTTGGTGGCATACAGGCTCTCATAGTAATCTCTGATGATCTTTTGAATTTTTGTGGTTTCTGTTGTGATGTCTCCGTTTTCATTTCTGATTCTATTTATTTGGGTTCTCTCTTTTCCTTTTCTTACAAGTCATGCAAGTGGTTTGTCAATCTTGTTTATTTTTTCAAAGAACCAGCTTTTGGTTTTGTTGATCTTCTGCATTGTTTTTTGACATTCCATCTCATTGATTTCTGCTCTAAGTTTTATTATTTCTTTCTTTCTGCTTGGGTTGAGCTCCTTTTGTTGATCACTCTCTAAGATCTTAAGTTGTTAGTTCAGACTGTTTGTGATGGCCTTTTCTCCTTTTCTGATGAATGCTTGAAGAACTATGAACTTGCCTCTTAACACTGCTTTTGGTATATCCCACAAGTTCTGGTAATTTGTGTCTTCAGTCTCATTTATTTCCAGGAATCTTTGGATTTCATTCTCAAAGATTATAAGACACTAGCATTTGTGCTATATATTGGGAATATAAATATGCATATGTTGATATCCCTACCCTCTAAGTCGGTTAGATTATTGTAAAATATATGTAAAAATAGTAAACAATGTAGACTATAAAAGCAATAAAGCTAGAAAATAAGCTGTAAGAATCTTTGCTCTTCTGATATATTGAAGATGTATTGCAGATTTTATTTCAAATGGAAAAAACTTTTGGAAAATATAAGGATTCCTGACCAAAAATCCTAATGGAACAAATGCATAGGAAGTCACGTAATCCTTGCTACATTGAACTTTCTCTTCAGTAGAATACAGAAAGAAAATAGCAGCAAGATAAGAAAGCTTGTTTAAAAATGAAATTGAGTAAGTACCACTGTCACTGTCTTCCCGTTCATCATCGATTTGCTCGAGAGGGCACCAGTAACATCTCCATATGTCCTGTCTCATGCAAGTAGAGCCCTATGCACCTGCTTGCTCCAGGAACATAAAGAGCCTCAAACCATTCCATCAGGTCATGGGAATGAGGTCTATAATTGTTACTGGTATTTGGCATATCAAATATGACATGGGCAGCTTGCCAGGCTCTGCTGTGTGGGTAGCATACTCTTGTAGTCATTTCTAAATCCAACATATATTGATGAATCACCTGGCCGCTTTCAGCCGCGCAAGCCAGGCTGTGATAGGCTGATCTGCTGGATGGAGTTCTGATGAGGGGAAGTCCAGATGTGGAAAATGGAGGCCCTCATGGAGTGGGGGGTTCGTCTGGCTTGTTGCGAGGCTCTGCTGGGGTGGTGGGCCAGGGCTAGGACCCGCCATCCCTCCCGGTGCCTTGTGAAAGAAAAAGAAATCTAATAACCTTTTCAGTTGAGTGGCAATATCATAGTATGGGTCCTCATGGAAAAACAGTAAATTTAGCTTCAAGGTAGTTAATGGTTTTTGGATCATTAAAGTCTTTGAGATCATGCAATATTTCATATTTTACTTAATTATTGCTAATGACAACTGAAAGGAATTAATAAATAGTAGAACGATTAGGTTCTGTTCCTCTGCTTAATTAAACATTGTTTATATCCTACTAGCAATAGTTATGTCTGTGTGAGATGCCTCCAAATAAAAAATTTTAGTCGAGGGGCCGGAGTGATAGCTCAGCAGGTAGGGTGTTGGCCTCATATATGTCGGCATCTCATATATGGTCGCCCGAGCACCGCCAGGAGTAATTCCTGAGTGCAGAGCCAGGAGAAACACCTGAGCATTGCCGGGTGTGATCCAAAAAAGGCAAAAAAAAATTTTTAGTCGTAATTTTTATGATACAGTATACATATAATATATTATACAATCAATGCCATATTCAAATGTAACTAGAATTTGAAATTTTATAAAAATTATTCTCTTCAAATGATTCCAGTTATGGATAGCTTATAAAAAAATTTAGTTGGGAGTGGCAGGAGGAAATGGAGGAAAAATATATATTTATATAACTTTGAGTTTATATATGACATCCATATAACTGAATAAATTAAAGTGGATTAAAGATAAAATGACTTGTACCCAAAAGACATTTAAATAGATTTGATCTATTTGACTAAAATTTGTAATTTTGCTGTTCTGAAATTTGAATTTGCATCAATAATATGTTTTCAATGCAAATCATTTAATTATGAAACATTGGACTTTAAATATGCAATTTAATTTTATGTATTAAACCTATTATCACTTTACCCTATAGATAACAGAGTACTTTCAGTGATTTCAGGCAAAAAAGGAGGAGAGGTGTCATTAGAGAGAGAAACTTTAAATTTTTGTCCATGAGCTAGATTAGTTGTCGGTTTTTAGTTGTCACTATGTCCATGGTACTAGATTAGTTGTCACTTTTATATAAAAAGAATATCAGGATTACTAATATCTTTAAAATTTATGAAAAATTGGTCCTTTAACCACTAAATAACTGAGAAAACAATGTAGATAATATTAATAGAAAAATATTTTGTGAAAATAAGTAGATGTAGACTTTTGAATTTGAGTAATTACTATTAAAATAAAACCCATTTAATTTACTGAATTAAATGTATTAGACACTGTGACCTGGAAATAAGATATCTATGCACCCTAATTTTGATTAAAAATTTCTGCTCAGCAGGAAACCTTTGCAGATAATATAAATAATAATTGGAAAATACTTTTGTCAAGTTTTATTGTTGCAGAACTATCATTTCCCTTTTATTGATCTCCATCATAATTCTCCATGTATCAATATTGCTTTATCTATTGGAACAACTACACCACACTAGGGGGGACACTGCTATGGTTAGGGCTCTTGACTTGCATAGAGCTGACCTATGCTCAATACTCAGTACCACATATGGTCCCCCAAATCTCACCAGGATTCTTGAATACCCCTGAGTGTGTTAAAAGGAAAACAAAATGTACCACATTAATGTGCAATATTACTATAACAGGGTGAGGGGAAACAAATATGTAGGTGACTGCTTTCCACTATGATTATGTTTTTCATAAAAATGTTTTTATTCTATTAAAAATAAATAAACCTGAAGCCTTCTACATTTTATAATACACTTGCAAAGAAAGTGCAGTTGATTAGTTTTAAATATTCATTATTCCAACAGAAAATAAAACATGAGGAAAAAGATAATTACTTCGTTAAACGCTAGGGAGAGAGAAAACGCTATGTATATCCAAAAAAAAATGCAGTTACCTCAAAACAAGTATCTATTAAGGCAGCCTGGGTATGGGCGGGAGGGGTGGGGTACATTGGTGGTGGAAAGGGGACACTGGTGGAGGGATGGGTGCTGGTATACTGTATTACCAAGAACCAATTATGAACACCTTTGTAATTGTATGTTTCAGAGTGGTATAATAAAAAATTAAAAAAAAACAAGTATCTGGAAATAACTGCTCTCAAATTAATTGTTTAAGCTGAAAAGTTTAAGTTCACCATTTATCAGAGTGTGGTCTAGAACTAACCTCATCAATATCACATGAAAACATGATAGAATGTCAGTGCTCTGACTCCTCCCTAACCTTGTAGATAAGGGGCTGGAGTGATAGCACAGCGGGTAGGGCGTTTGCCTTGCAGCAGCTGACCCGGGTTTTGATCCCTGGCATCCCATATGGTCCCCTGAGTACTGCCAGGAGTAATCCCTGAGCAAAAAGCCAGGAGTAACCCCTGGGCATTGCCAGGTGTGACCCAAAAAGCAAAAAACCTTGTAGATAGGATAGGATCCAACAACCTATTTCAACAATTTTGATATATGAAAACCTTTGCCTTAGAGAAAATATGTATTTATTTTACTCTTCATATGTGGATTAATCCATATTTCCCACAGGCTCTGTACCTTGGGCATTCCTCCCTAAATATTTATATTGAGATCACAGTGATCACTCTCCTGGGTCACAAGGAGACTGTAATATTGCACACCTAAAACTTCTCTTGGGTTCGGGGCTAGAGCGATAGCCCAGCGGGTAAGGCTGTTTGCCTTGCGGCGCGGCCTGTGCCGGCCTGGGTTCGATCCCGGCATCCCATATGGTCCCCCGAGCATCGTCAGGAGTAATTCCTGAGTGCAGAGCCAGGAGAAACCCCTGAGCATCGACGGGTGTGACCCAAAAAAGCAAAAAAAAATAAAATAAAATAAACAAAACTAATAAAACTTCTCTTGGAGTTTAAAAAACAAGATCATATGGAATACCCTGAGAAGAAACATATTATACAATTAAAATAAATTCTGAACACAGAAAGAACACAGCATTTTATAAATTTTATAAAAATTCATAATGGTATATTCTAACTCAAAACCATTTCAATCCTGTTTGGTTTTCTGTTCTCCTGCTACCAAGAGGCAACTGAAGGAGGTCAATCACTTTTTCATTTTTCAAGAAGCATCAAAACATGCTAACTTTCTCTACTAAAATGCATATGTATGTGTGACTGTTTAGTTGGAGAAAGGGGAAACCGGAAACATATAAGAAAGAATCAATTGTATGTAAATGTGAATTTGCTATGGACAAAATTAAACATTACAATTAATTCTGGCATTCTTGAGATTCAAACTCTATTATTTTATATTTTATGCATTCAAAATTTGAATCAAAGTGCGATCCTGTATTCTATATTTGTTATAAGACAGAATAAAAAATCTATTAATTCTTTTAAGTTAATCACATCTTATTAAATTGTTCAAGCAAATCACATTTTCAGTAGTTATGTTGTATGGTACAAAATGCATGCATTTAAAAGTAACTACAAATAGTATACTTATTCACAGAATAAGTTAATGGTATCATTAGAGACACAAAATGTGCATTTTAGTAAAACAAATAGACAATAAGCATAATAAAATAAATTCTTTAATCTGATTCATTATTTAGGAAGTGATGTTATTAGGGAAACCTTAGTCATTTTAGCATTTAAAAATTTAATCAAGCTTGTAGTTCAGAGGTAGAGAACTTGCCTTGTATATACAAAGCTCTGGTTGTATGCCCAGGAGCAAATAAATAAATAAATAATGAAAAATAATGCTAGATACACTAAGTAATAGTAATGACTCTGTTTTTGTAAAGCTAAGAGATAAAATCTTCACTTCTCTTTAATAGTTCTAATTCAATATCCCATTTTTGACATATAGAAATCTTTTGTCACATTTGATAGATTTGTATGATATACATTTAACTATAGCAAATGGGATAATTGAAATTTGGTCCAGTGTATATGGAAAGAGGAGACAACAGAAAGCTAAATAAGATATTTAAGACCAAACCCAAAACTCTCTACCAAGAGGCTCCTAGAAATAATACATTCTTATAGTAGAGTAGCAGGGTACAAAATCAATACCCAAAAGTCAATGGCCTTCCTATATGCAAACAGCGAAAGAGAAGAAAGGGACATTAAAGAAACTATCCCATTCACAATTGCACCGCAGAAAATCAAATACCTAGGAATCAGTTTGACAAAGAATGTAAAGGATCTCTACAAAGAAAACTACAAAACGTTACTTCAGGAAATAAAAAGAAGACCTGAGGAAATGGAGACACATTCCCTGCTCATGGATTGGAAGGATTAACATTATCAAAATGGTAATACTCCCTAGAGCTTTATACAGATTCAATGCGGTCCCTATAAAAATACCCATGATGTTCTTCAAAGAAATTGAACAAACACTCCTGAAATTTGTATGGAATAATAAAACCCCACGAATAGCTAAAGCAATCCTTGGGAAAAAGAAGATGGGAGGTATCACTTTCCCCAACCTCAAGCTCTACTACAGAGCAGTTGTAATTAAGACAGTGTGGTATTGGTATAGAGACAGACCCGTAGACCTATGGAATAGAACTGAGTATCCTGAAACGCACTCACAAATATACAACCACTTAATCTTCGATAAAGGAGCAAAAAATATTAAGTGGAGCAAAAAAAAGCCTCTTCAACAAATGGTGCTGGGAAAACTGGGCAGCTACATGTAAAAAATGAACTTAGACCTCCTTCTAACGCCATGCACAAAAGTCAGATCAAAATGGATTCTAGATCTCGATATCAGACATGAATCTATAAGGTACATCGAAGAAAACATAGGAGAAACGCTCTATGACATCGAAACTAAAAGTATCTTTAAAGACGACACACCACTGACCAAGCAAATGGAAGCAATGATAAACAAATGGGATTATATAAAATTGAAAAGCTTCTGCACCTCAAAAGAAACGGTGACCAAGATACAAAGACAATCCACAGAGTGGGAAAGGATATTCACCCAATACCCATCTGACAAGGGGTTAATATCCAGGATATATCAGGCACTGGTAGCACTCCACAAGAAGAAAACAGCCAACCCCATCAAAAAATGGGGAGAAGAAATGAACAGAAGCTTCCAAAAAAGAAGAAATTCGAATGGCCAAAAGGCATATGAAAAAGTGCTCTTCATCTTTGATCATCAGGGAGATGCAAATCAAAACAACAATGAGGTACCATCTCACCCCACAGAGACTGGCACACATCCAAAACAGCAAGAACAACCGGTGCTGGCGTGGATGTGGGGAAAAAGGGACTCTCATCCACTGCTGGTGGGAGTGCCGACTGGTCCAGCCCTTTTGGAAAACAATATGGACATTCCTCCGAAAGCTAGATATTGAGCTCCCATTTGATCCAGCAATAGCACTCCTGGGAATATACCCTAGAGACCGAAAAACACATAGCAGAAACACTATCTGTACTTCTTTATTCATCTCTGCGCTATTCACTATAGCTAGAATCTGGAAACAACCTAAATGCCCGAGAACAGAGGACTGGCTAAAGAAACTGTGGTTCATCTACACTATGGAATACTATGCGGCTGTCAGAAAGGATGAAATTATGAAATTTACCTGCAAATGGATGGACATGGAGTCTATCATGCTGAGTGAAATTAGTCAGAAGGAAAAGGACAGATATAGAATGACTGCATTCATTAATAGGATATAGATACCAGTGTTTTAATAAATATGGGAAATTGTAATGGCAGATTAAAACTCACCACTGAATATACACAAAGAGACTTAAGTGATTAACTCTAACTATCTGCAGGGCTAGCCACAATGTGTAAAATAAGAGGGAGAGAGATGCAGAGACAGAGAGAGAGATAGAGAGAGAAAGAGAGGAAACTGGGGTACCTGCTATTAAGGCGGGTGGGGGGGGGGATGGGAGGGGGAGGGGTACATTGGTGGTGGAAATGGGGCACTGGTGGAGGGATGGGTGCTGGAATACTGTATTACCAAGAACCAATTATGAACACCTTTGTAATTGTATGTTTCACGGTGGTATAATAAAAAAAAATTAAAAAAAAATTTTTTAATAAGAAAAAAAAAAAGATATTTAAGACCACAAAAAAAGAGAAAAATAGTACTGTTATCCTCTGATAGATGTCTCTATGCTTCACAGTCTAAGCCTATAATTGCATTTTCATTGTTTTTCAACAGGAAATAAATGACTTTAAATTCAATACAACTATCTTCTAAGCTGATATCTTATAAGTGAGAAAAAGTTCTTCCACTACTGTGGACTTCATCTTCTTTATTCTTGAAATAAACACACATATGATTGGCATGTTTTTATACCCTTTCTTTAAAAATTCTTTGTAATATCATATGATTCAATATGATATTTGTATATAAAATAGGTGACAACCTGATAGAATAAATACTTTAATGCACACTGTTGTTGGGAAGTTGACACTATGACACTATTGGTGGGATTGAGTTGAAATATATTCCTAAAACTTCACTATCAACAACTTTATAAATTACTCATTTAATTAAAATTTTAAATTGTTATAGAAAATTTTAACTAAATTAAAAACTCATTTTTATGTAAAAATGTTTTAAAAAATTTTTAAATGGTTAAATTCTTACTTTGGACAATGCTTAACTGCAGTGATACTCTAGACATGAACATACTTAATTTGGGACTATTAATCACAAGCCCAAACAAGAAACAAGATTTTCTTCAAGGAGTGAATAGTTTTGTAAAAAAGGTGCTATTTTTGAAAGGATATAGCATCTGTAGAGATACGGAGAACAGCTATTGCTTTCGCCTGCTCTCAGTCTCTCACCCTTGTAATCTCACACCAAATGATGTCCACTGAAAGTGTGAAGCTTTAACAAGATGTGCTGCAATGTTGAAATTTCTAACAATACATTATCAGTGATTTTGAAAGTAGTCCCGTAGACTGTAGAGTTTGCTGTAATTCACTTCTGTCCACTAAAAAAAGGCAGATGATAGGAATATAAGAACTAATTCCAAATTTCATCCAAAATGATTCTAATTTCAACAAATCCTACTTCTTCCTTTAAAGCCCTATGCATCCTGACCCTGGTGGCACATACTTCTGAATTTATCCTTAGTCCAATACCTGAATTGTAATTCATATCCTCAAATAAATTATGCATTAAAAACAAATAAAAATAACCAGGTTAAAAAATAGGATTTTGAATTTCCTCGTAACCACTGTGTATATTTGAGCAAAATACTATTGTTTACAATATATTTACTATAGTTTACTAATCTATCAATAGTATAAATAACTTATTAGTAATAGATTATAAACATATACATATATTTGTATATTTGTATATATTTGCTTCTTGGGTCACACCCAGAGAGCTGAGGACTTACTCCTGGTTGTGCACTCAAGAGTTACTCCTGGCAGTGCTCTGGAGACCATACGGGATGCCAGAAATCAAACCTGGGTCAGTTGCATGCAAAGCTGATGTCCTCCTCCCTGTACTATCACACTGGCCCCTGTAGAAGGTTATAAAGAGCAGATTAGTACATGGAGGGATTATTAAACATATAGCTGTATATAACAGTAACCAAGTTTTTGATGTAGTAACAGTGATAATGAGGAAGGAAATAATGATGGTAATTATTACCAAAATTGTTTGTTTAGGGGAGACTGGAGCCCGGCTGCGCCCCGAGCCCAGCTGACGATGGGATCCCAAGGGAGGGCAGATGGGTTTTGGGTGTTGGCCCATCGCCTCTGGGGGGTCCCGGAAGCAGCCAGATGAAACTTCGCCCATCACACTAGCCACCATCTTCGCTGTCCGGACGCTGAGAAACTGACCCACGACCAGATCAACTCAGCAAGACCAGTTCGAGCCCAGGTAGGCGGCTCCCAGAAGCGGGAATCACTGGGAATTCGCCAGATGGAGTCAGGGTTAAGCCACTCCCCCCTCCTCCATTTTGCCGAAGCCTGGTGGACCCGCCCAGGAACTGCCCGGGAACCAGTATGCAGAGCTGCCAAGCGGCTGGGGAGACTGGAGCCCGGCTCGCGCCGAGCCCAGCTGACGATGGGATCCCAAGGAGGGCAGATGGGTTTTGGGTGTTGGCCCATCGCCTCTGGGGGGTCCCGGAAGCAGCCAGATGAAACTCGCCCATCACACTAGCCACCATCTTCGCTGTCCGGACGCTGAGAAACTGACCCACGACCAGATCAACTCAGCAAGACCAGTTCGAGCCCAGGTAGGCGGCTCCCAGAAGCGGGAATCACTGGGAATTCGCCAGATGGAGTCAGGGTTAAGCCACTCCCCCTCCTCCATTTTGCCGAGCCTGGTGGACCCGCCCAGGAACTGCCCGGGAACCAGTATGCAGAGCTTCGCAAGCGGCTGGGGAGACTGGAGCCCGGCTCGCGCCGAGCCCAGCTGACGATGGGATCCCAAGGAGGGCAGATGGGTTTTGGGTGTTGGCCCATCGCCTCTGGGGGTCCCGGAAGCAGCCAGATGAAACTCGCCCATCACACTAGCCACCATCTTCGCTGTCCGGACGCTGAGAAACTGACCCACGACCAGATCAACTCAGCAAGACCAGTTCGAGCCCAGGTAGGCGGCTCCCAGAAGCGGGAATCACTGGGAATTCGCCAGATGGAGTCAGGGTTAAGCCACTCCCCCTCCTCCATTTTGCCGAGCCTGGTGGACCCGCCCAGGAACTGCCCGGGAACCAGTATGCAGAGCCGCAAGCGGCTGGGGAGACTGGAGCCCGGCTCGCGCCGAGCCCAGCTGACGATGGGATCCCAAGGAGGGCAGATGGGTTTTGGGTGTTGGCCCATCGCCTCTGGGGGTCCCGGAAGCAGCCAGATGAAACTCGCCCATCACACTAGCCACCATCTTCGCTGTCCGGACGCTGAGAAACTGACCCCCGACCAGATCAACTCAGCAAGACCAGTTCGAGCCCAGGTAGGCGGCTCCCAGAAGCGGGAATCACTGGGAATTCGCCAGATGGAGTCAGGGTTAAGCCACTCCCCCTCCCTCCATTTTGCCGAGCCTGGTGGACCCGCCCAGGAACTGCCCGGGAACCAGTATGCAGAGCTCGAAGCGGCTGGGGGGAGACTGGAGCCCGGCTCGCGCCGAGCCCAGCTGACGATGGGATCCCAAGGAGGGCAGATGGGTTTTGGGTGTTGGCCCATCGCCTCTGGGGGGTCCCCGGAAGCAGCCAGATGAAACCCCGCCCATCACACTAGCCACCATCTTCGCTGTCCGGACGCTGAGAAACTGACCCACGACCAGATCAACTCAGCAAGACCAGTTCGAGCCCAGGTAGGCGGCTCCCAGAAGCGGGAATCACTGGGAATTCGCCAGATGGAGTCAGGGTTAAGCCACTCCCCCCTCCTCCATTTTGCCGAGCCTGGTGGACCCGCCCAGGAACTGCCCGGGAACCAGTATGCAGAGCTTCGCAAGCGGCTGGGGGAGACTGGAGCCCGGCTCGCGCCGAGCCCAGCTGACGATGGGATCCCAAGGAGGGCAGATGGGTTTTGGGTGTTGGCCCATCGCCTCTGGGGGTCCCGGAAGCAGCCAGATGAAACTCGCCCATCACACTAGCCACCATCTTCGCTGTCCGGACGCTGAGAAACTGACCCACGACCAGATCAACTCAGCAAGACCAGTTCGAGCCCAGGTAGGCGGCTCCCAGAAGCGGGAATCACTGGGAATTCGCCAGATGGAGTCAGGGGTTGCCACTCCCCCCCTCCTCCATTTTGCCGAGCCTGGTGGACCCGCCCAGGAACTGCCCGGGAACCAGTATGCAGAGCTTCGCAAGCGGCTGGGGAGACTGGAGCCCGGCTCGCGCCGAGCCCAGCTGGACGATGGGATCCCAAGGAGGGCAGATGGGTTTTGGGTGTTGGCCCATCGCCTCTGGGGGTCCCGGAAGCAGCCAGATGAAACTCGCCCATCACACTAGCCACCATCTTCGCTGTCCGGACGCTGAGAAACTGACCCACGACCAGATCAACCCCAGCAAGACCAGTTCGAGCCCAGGTAGGCGGCTCCCAGAAGCGGGAATCACTGGGAATTCGCCAGATGGAGTCAGGGTTAAGCCACTCCCCCTCCTCCATTTTGCCGAGCCTGGTGGACCCGCCCAGGAACTGCCCGGGAACCAGTATGCAGAGCTTCGCAAGCGGCTGGGGAGACTGGAGCCCGGCTCGCGCCGAGCCCAGCTGACGATGGGATCCCAAGGAGGGCAGATGGGTTTTGGGTGTTGGCCCATCGCCTCTGGGGGTCCCGGAAGCAGCCAGATGAAACTCGCCCATCACACTAGCCACCATCTTCGCTGTCCGGACGCTGAGAAACTGACCCACCGACCAGATCAACTCAGCAAGACCAGTTCGAGCCCAGGATCGCGCGCCGCTTGCGCGCCGGTCCACTAAAATAGTGAAACAGTAATGTCATTTAATGCACTGTATTCCACGAAGAGCAGGAAAGTTTGTCGGGAAGGAGATATAGAGACGAAGGAAATGACATACAGAATCTGCCGGGTGGTTGGGGTGCGGGAGGGGGAGGGAGGTGGGGGACATTGGTGATGGTAGATGGGTTTGGGTGGAGGGATGGGTGTTGGAACACTGTGGATCCAAAACTCTACATGAGCATCTTTCAATTGTATGTCTAAAATGGTGTAATGATATTTGGGGGGAAAATAAAATTAAAAAAAAATTGTTTGTTTACCTTGGATAAACAAAACAAAAACAAAACAAAAAAACAAAAACAAAAACAAAACAAAAACAAAAAAACAAAACAAAACAAAAAACAAAACAAAACAAAAACAAAACAGACCAGCCCATCACAGCCCGGATCACCAACACCCACCCTGCAGTAGCTTTTCCTCAATCCGGCCCAGTTATGCTGGTCCAGAGACTCTCACACATGGGGCAGAGCTGTTCCTTGCTCTCCCTGTGCACAGCCGTTCATGAGGCAGTGGGGAGGCATGGCGGGTTCTAGCCCTTGCCCACCAACTCGGCAGAGCCTCACAACAAGCCAGAGCACCCCTCCTCACTCCACGGGCGCCACCATTTTCCACTTTTGGACTTCCCTCTCATCAGAACTCCACCCAGCAGATCAGCCCATCACAGCCCGGCTCTTGCGCCGCAAGCGGCTGCGTGGTTCATCAATAAATGCTTTATTTGGAGATGTTTAAAAGAGTTTTCCTCCCGCTCGACAAGCCTGGCAAGCTTCTCGTGTTGTATATTATATGCCAAATTCCAGTAACAATTATATTAGGTCATTCCCATGACCTAATATAATGGTTTGAGGCTCTTTATGTTCCTTTTGCAAGCCGATGGCCCTGGCTCTACTGGCATGAGACAGGACATATGGAGATATTACTGGTGCCCGCTCTAGCAAATAGATGATCAACGGGAAGATCGTGATCGTGAAAACAAAACAGGAGTAAAAAGGTATACAGAAAGAATTACATATCATTTGAGTTAACATCACTTGTCACTTGTCACTTGTCTTCCCATTGTTCATCGATTTGCTCGAGCAGGGGCCAGTATCGTCTCTATTTGCTGGGAATAAGGTCATTATTGTCACTGTTTGTGGCATTTGAATACACCATGGGTAGCTTGCCGGGCTCTGTCATGGCTCTTTGTTCATCCCAGGGAACTCAGTCTTTTTCTGTGTCAGACCATCAACCATCCACCATCCAGGGATCATGGGGCAGAGCCCTGGGTGTAGACAAGCCTGTCTCCTATCTGCCACCTGCTGATGCAACCAGGCACTGTAGCCACAGCTGCAACACCTAAAGGGGCAGATTTGAGTTATAATGAACAATATAAATATAGTTCAATATAATACTTTCACTTTGTGCTGCAGCTTATTTTGTTGAAGTCAATCCTTTCACATTACATGTTTAAAGTATTGATTATGGTAGTCTTCCATTAAAACTTCAAGAAATGAAGTATTATAAAATAACAAAACTCACCAGGTTTAGAGCTTTTATGATAACAACGCCTGAATCTGAGCTTTGGTTATATATATATATATATATATATATATATATATATATATATATATAATATATATAAAACAATGAATATTTCTTATTTTTTCTTTGTTCACAAAAATTTGTAGCAGTTATGTTAGAAGGAAGGAATTTTAATCTAGTGTTAAATTTAATAAAAAGAAAAGTCTTCTTTATAATATATTTTTTAAAGGAACACGTTTGTGATTAATTTTATTATTATGAAGTAGAATTTGTGAATTTGTTTATAATTAACAGATGAGTTATCATTCTATTTACCATAATGTTAAATATTGGCTTTAGCGATATAAATACATTTCCTAGGTATATATACAGGTACTTCTAACTCAAAGCAATGTCCTCATAAATAGTGAACAAATATTAGCAAAATCCATTAATTACTCATGCTTACACTTCTGTCATTTGAAATAATGTGTTTGTTTGAACTAATGTTTCATATTTATTATAGTTATTAATGACTGTCAGTGAGAGATAAAGTTCTAGAATTTCACTAATATTTGAGAAATACATAAGCTTTACATTTCTTAACAAAGAAATTTCTATCATTTCTTACTTTTGTAGAGTGAAAATCAAGTATGATATAAAACTCCCTAGACCTGTTTCAGTTATTTTTGTCTCTTTTAAGTTGTTTTTTTTCAATTGACTAATTAATTAATATTTTAGTCTAATAATTCACATAGCATAAAACATTGCAAAAAGCTTAACACATTGTGCTTCTAAAAATGGGTCAAGACTTTCAAACTCTTAGTATTCAGGAATCAATATAATCTCTGACCAGTAAGAACTTATGTCAATGCAATATTTTCACTGATTTTCAACTTAAAAAGCGCTCCAACTAAATATATACGAATGACTATATGTATGTAAACACAAACAAGTAGCTAACGTTCATTTACATAATAAACACTCTTATTTTAAATTGAGTCACAGTGAGATATAAAGTTTCGAAGCTTTCATGATCCGGTTTCAGTCATACAATGTTCCAACACCTATCCACCAGCTTATATTTCTTAACACCAACATCTCCAGTATCCCTTCCACCACTCACCCCCCAGACTGTCTCTATGACAGGAGCTTTTCTTCTTCCTCTTGCTCTCTCTCTCTCTCTCTCTACTTAGGGACATTATGGTTTGCAATTCAGATACTGAGAAGCCATCATGTTTGGTCCGTTACTCACTTTCAGCATACATCACCCATCCAAAGTTATCTCTTCCAACCATCATTTTCAGAGTAGTTCCTTCTCTATTAGAACTCTCCTTTCCCTCATCACTTGAGGCCCTTGTTGCTACAATATTTAGGTGTTGGTTTCATAATTTTCTTCTTTATATCTCATAATGAGTGTATTTATTCTATATATGTTCCTCTACTTCTGACTCATTTCATTCAGCATAATACTCTCCATGTTCATCCATTTATGAGCAAATTTCATGACTAGTTTTTCTTTAAACAGCTATATAAGATTCCATTCTTTAGATGTACCATAGTTTCTTTTAACCAGTTTTCTGTTCTAAGGCATTCTGGTTGTTTCCATATTCTGACTATTGTGGACAGCGCTGCAATGAACATACAAGTGCAGATGTTATCCCTGCTGTGTGTTTTTGTTCCCCCGCAATATATTCCCAGAAGCGATATTGCAAGATCATATGGAAGCTCAGTTTTCATTTATCTGTGAATGCTCATGTTGTTTTCCCAAAAAATCTAGGCCAGATGGCATCCCACCAACAATGAATGAGAATTCCTTTCTCCCTACATCCAGACCAGCACTAGTTATTCTTGTTCTTTTTGAGGTGTGCATCTCCCAAAAGCCCACAACAAGCATTATTATCAATGGGAAAAGATACGAAACTTCCCCTAAGATTGGAAACAAGAAAAGGTTGCTCACTCTTGCCAATTCTATGCAATATAATAAATTGGAATATAGTAACTTGTCAGAACAGTTAGGCAAAAATTGATAACAAGGACATCTGAATAAAAAAAGTAATAAATCAAGCTATCACTCTTTGCAGATGACATGCTTCTATACTTAGAAAATCCTAAAGGTTCTATGATAAAGCTTCTATAACCAATAGGTTTGTATTGTGGCAGGTTACAAAATCAATATCCAAAAGTATGTGGCTTTCTTATATACAAATAATGAAAGAGAAGAAAGCGATAGTTAAAAAGTATTCACATTTACAATTGTATCAAAGAAAATCAAGTAGCTCAATCAGCTAAACTAAAGAGTTGAAAGACCTATATAAAGAGAACTACAGTACATTGCCTCAAGAAATCAAAGAGGACACAGTGAAATGAAGAAACATTCCTCTGCTCACAGATCAGAAGGAGTAACACTGTCAAAATGGAATATATATCTCAAAGCGTTATACAGATTCAGAGTGGTCCTCTAAGTATCCCCATGCTATTTTTTTAAAGAAATAGACAAAACACTCTTGAAATTCATATACAATGATAAACCCCCAAAATACCAAAGCAATCCTTAGGAAAAAGTAGATGAATGGCATTACATACTCCACCTAAAACTGTATTAGAAAGCAGTAGCGGGGCCGGAGCGATAGCCCAGTGGGTAGGGCGTTTGCCTTTGCACGCTGCCGGCCTGCGCAGACCCGATTCAATCCCGGCATCCCATATGGTCCCCGAGCACCTCCAGGAGTAATTCCTGAGTGCAGAGCCAGGAGTAACTCCTGGTCATACCTAGCAGGTTCAGTGATTACCCTAGTTCTCTGTTTAGGAATCATTCCTGTCAGTAATCAGGAGACCATATCTGGTACTGGGGATCAAACTTAGATGGCAATGTGCAAAGCAAGCACCCCACCTTCTGTAATATCACTCCAGTCCCTGCCTTTTGTAAATTATTATTACACTTATCTTGATATTTTAATATATTGACATTCATGCCTTCCTAATGATTCTCATAAACATCACAATTCATTGTCATATTGTTTTGACAACTTACACATTAAGTAATAGTATTTTAGATAATAAATATACGCTAATTGTTTTATGTTTATTTACATGAAACACATGTCATTTTGTATCATTTGTAAATAGCTTTGCACAAAAGACTGATGATGAATCAGAATGTTTTCAGAAGTCAATATAACTAATTAACTCCCAAGCAGTGTTCAGGAGAAAAAGAGGCCAGCTCCCACAGTACTCACTGGTGCACTCCCACAATACTCACAATTCACAGTGTGAATTGTTCAGTTCTTGGCCTGCAAATATAGTGCTTCTCAGACCTAGCAGTCCTGGCAATCACCAGGGCTAACTACTGTGGTAAGGGAGCCAGAAACAGGGATTGACTCAGAAACTGAGTCAATCAACATCTACAATCCAGTTATTTGAGCTAACTCTATGTACGGCTGACATTATATGGTTTTTATTCATTTGTTTTTTTGTTAAAGGTTACACCTGGAGTTTACAGGGCATACTCCTGGCTCTGTGATCAGGGGACCATAAAGGTACGATCAAGCCAGGTCAGTCATGTGAAAGGCAAGCATTTTAGCCACTGTAAGTCTCATGATATGCAAACATTTTAATACAACAAAAGTAAAAGAAAGTACTTCTACTCATGATAATCTGTATGACAATGGCTTATATGTAAATAATGTTATGTAAAGAGCTCATTTCTAAAAAAAAATTTTAAAAGATAAAATAAAACATTATTAACAAAGTTAAAGGAAATCATGTAAATAATTGTCACTAAAATATATTAATCTTTATTTTTCATCCACATATTTTGAAGATTGAATTATCACACTTTAATTAAAATATATATTAATAATATTCCTAATTTTTGGTATTCAAATAAGAAATACTTTTCCAAAGAATGTTCGAAAAATAGAAGTCTGCAAATATCCTGTATTCAAAAGTAAAGTTTTTTGATTTATAAGTAAAGAATAAAAAAAGAAAAAAAAATTTAATAGCTTGTGTCAGTAGGGGATTACCCATTGAAACAGCAATTATGTATCATTATGCAGAGATTAGAATGGATAATATTCTAATGTAGAACATAAAAATGAATAATTCCAATTGTTCACATATATGCAAACTATTAGGCATTCTTATCCCTACTAATGAGTAGAAAAAGTATCATGGTCACTTTGGAAGACCACTTGACTATTTTGATTTATATATACGTAATAGTGTGCATAGGACTTATGGAGATGTTACTGGTGCCCGCTCGAGCAAATACATGATGAACGGGAAGATAGTGATACATTGATATATAAAATATATAAGAGCTATGCTTGGAATATCACGCCTCACTCAAGTGAGAGAAGGAATCCGGAGTTCTGACCTCCATCGACAATCCAGAGTCAGAAACACTGTCTCGTTTGTCAAGGCATCGAAAATCAGATGGGCTGGACATGTAATGCAATTTGGAGACAACTGCTGGACTAAAGCCATTAATGACTGAATTCCACGGGATGTCAAAAGATCATGTGACCGCCCACCTACAAGATGATCAGACTTCTTCGTCAAGACCCTGAACGAACTGTTTGCGGCTCTTCATATTCCCAAAGCAAGCAGATGCCATTGGGTTACACTGGCACGTGATAGGGTCAAATGGAAACGTTACTGGCACCAACTAGAGCAAATCTATATAATGGGATGTCAAGTGATCAAGATCGTGATATATATATATATATATATATATATATATAGATATATAGATATATATGTAAATGAATATAGAGTCAGTGTATCATTTTACATATAATATAAATATATGTATATGTAGAATTGGTGTATAATTTAAGACACTATTAGTTATTTATGCTACTGAATTAGAAATGTAAGATCACATTAAAAGCATGCATTATAGTAGTTCATTTCATAATCACTAGAAACTTGAAACAATCAATATTTCTTAGATAAATATATAAATTTAGCCCATAATGATAGTATAGTGGGATAGGGTATTTAGCTTTCATGCAGCTGAGCCAGGTTCAATCTTAACATCCCATATGGTCTCCCAAGCACCACTGGGAGTAATTCCTGAGGAAAGAAACAAAGGTAAACCCTGAGCACTGCTGAGTGTGACCCAGACACAAAACTAAACAGAATATAGCTCCTCTATGTAATAGAATTTGTGGAAAGAGGTTCTTGAAGAGGGTCTCTTAAGCAGTGCAGAGGAGGCTCAGAGGCATTTCCTGGGCCAGCTAGTTTGGGAGAATAATTTGAGGGCCTGAGGATGCAATACTGCTGGTTCCCATTGGTACCATGAGGAAGGGAATCTCCAGAACTGCATCTAATGGGGAACTCTGTGGTGTTGGATATGAAACAGAGGCCAGCTGCATGCAAGGCACTTTCTCACCATAGGTTGACAGTTTGTAGACTGATATATTTGTATACTGGAATGAATAATTAAGTAAATGAATAGCAGATGGATTAGAAACAATTTTAAACTCAATTTACTATAATTCAAAGACAAACAAGTATTGATAGTAATAGAACAATGATGATGATATAAATAGGTACATAGATAATAGAGAAACACAATTGACAGAAAAAGACAGGGATTAACAATAGTGACTACAGTCAGAAATATTTATAACAGTATTTTAGAGTGAAAAAGTAACTTGCACGTAGGCAAATAATTTAACACCCTTAAGATAATTGATCTCATTGAAAGAAATAGGTGGTAGCACTGAAACTATGATTTGAAACTATAATAGTAATAAAATATGCAACATAGATAATTGTATGCAGTTATATTTTAATGCATTTTACCCGAGTTTCATCATCAATGTCATATATAATTTCTATGTTTAAATTTTGATAATGGTTAACTTCAATACATGTGTTTCTACTTTGTAAAAGCAAACGATACAAAATTATTAACTAAATATGCTTTACACAGTCATAACATTCTTATGTTTTATAAGTTTAGACTATGTAAGTCATCTGTAATTTTTCTTCAAATAATGGCAAATATGTAAATGTTTTAATTTATTTTGAAAATGTAGTCCCTTGTACATGTGCATCCAAGCAATTCAAATCCAAGTGGTTTAAAGCTAGGTGTTTTATAACATTATTCACTCTGAGGTATAAGAGTTTTGGAAAAAAATACATCACAGTAGGAATAAGCTCACTTCACAATCAAATCAGATTTGAAATCATTTCCCAATAAATTCTCCCTAACTAATACAACACTGGGAAAGGAAATGAGTGCATTTCCTTTCATGAGAACTGGGCATGAGTCTGTAGTATTGAAGTATGCTTAAATTTAAAAAGATTCTAGTAAAATATACACACAATTGTGGTTTTTAGACAGGATATATAATCCAGTGAAAGAGCTTAAAATTGCAAAATATGGAACAATTTGAGCAAATAACTGTCAGGGCCGTGTGGGTCCCCAACAATATTGGGATTCACCGGGTACTCTGGTCACACAAGAGACCAACGAGCGATGAACACAAGGCCATGAGTCCAGTATAGATAATCAAAAAACTTTTACTTCTACCAACTTCACTCCACACCAACAGTTAGGCACACTTGCCACCATCACACTAGCCAACAGACTCACACAGAACAAGTGTTGCTTGACCATGTGTGCTGCCAAGAGCTCACCCACACATGAGCACCTCCTATTATTTTCTTTGCAATAAAGAATTTTATTTATGAAAAAAATTATTAGGGGAAGGAGGGAGGGAGGGAATGAAATAAGGACTTAAACACTTGCTAAAGTGAATTTGAAGAATTTTTTGTTTGCTTTCATATTGCACTACAGTATTAATAGACTTTCCCAGTTTGTTATTCAAAGGTTGCTCTCAGTAGTGTTTGGGGGACTATTCCATGTCAGTTATTAAATCAGATGCTCTGGAAAGCAAACCCTTTGTGTTATGTTTGAACATAATACGGTTTTATACTACAGAACTTTGCTTCAGCTAATACCATTTCTCTACATCATCTATATTTCTATGTACTTAAACGTATCCACTAACTGTTTTGGTATCTCCCATGATTAAAATAAAATTTTGAACAGCACTTAATCGTCTTTGGTACGTAGCCTGTGTTTAATAATTTTTGCTCATGTTTTCCCAAATTTTTACCTTTAACTCTAGTAAAGAAATCATGAATTTTGAAATCATTAATATCAAGTGGTGAAATAACTTAGTCATTTTGTATTTGTAGAGACAATCCCCGTGGAAGGATTTGGCAGTCATCATTGCCTTTATTCTCTATTTTGTACCATGTGCTTTGTCTGCCTGCTCACCAGAGTCAACAACCTCAGACTTCCATGGGAGCAGAGCTGGCATAGTCAAAATTCAAAACCAACTTTTAGATGAAACCTGGTTTCCTCTTACAAAGTCGTCAAGGGGTCATGCCTGCTTCTCAGGCTTAAGAAATCCTAATGTAGAGCATCTTTCCTCCTAGTTGGATAAACAATCCAGTATATTATGTTGTTTCTTATGTAAACAAAGCAAGAGAGGGGCTGGCATAATTATTACAGCCAAAATAAAATATCTGTAGGGTGTATTTTCAAGTGGAGAGCATGTCAAATAATTCAAACTATTTTCCCCATGCTAGATTGATATCTCCATGCCCCACAAGTTCCTTTGCCTGATCTAGTCTACTTCAGGCAATTTCTTAAGCCCTCTTGCTTTCTTTCAAAGCCTTTCATACTGTAAGGCCCTACAGGCTTGTTTTAGGTGAGACCACTAGTGTGACTTTCCCTTTAATCTTCCTAAAGGTGGTCCCATGTCATAGCCAGGGTGGTTCTCTTTGTGCTACTATCCAGTCCCTCTTAAAGGACTGTGTGTTATGAGGAAATATACCCAATCTAGAGGTTACTAGGTCTTCTAATATGACAGGTAACTAATCTGACAGAACTAGGTCATACTAGGTTACTAACATGACAGAATATACAGGAGCAATACAATTAGAGTAGCACTGACTCTAAAATACCTGACTCCCACACTTTTTGTGTTTATTAAAGAAAAGAAATTTCTTTGGTCTAAGCCTCCAATCCAATTATTAAACACAGGCTACATACCAAAGATAATCAAGTGCTGTTCAAAAATTTATTTTAATCATGGGAGATACCAAAACACAGTTAGTGGATACGTTTAAGCACACAGAAATATTGATGATGTAGAAGAAATGGTATTAGCTGAAGATACATAAGTGGCTCATATGGAGGAAGAGAGCAGTACCATAAGGAATGCAAAGATCCAGGGCTAATAGGTGGGGTGTCACCCAACAGGTAGGTAAAGTGATAACTTAAAATAAAAATTAAGTATCATGACTCTGGTGTCATACTAATGCAATTTGAACAAACAAGAGAGTAAGAAAATGTCTGCTCTAAGAAAATCACCAAATTATATGTATATATGTAAAAATACATACATATATATTTTATGGAGCATAAACCCTCAATACTTAAATGTGAACTGGAAATAAATATAATTTTACATAATTATATTGCAATATATTATGTGATAAAGTAATAACATTATAATATTATAATGTATTAAAGAATAAATAATGTAATAATATTATAATGAAGAAATTTCACATACGTTGCATCGTATCAGGTAACTGATATATCAATAGTGATAATATTATATTTATGTAACCATGATATATAGAACAAAGCATTAATTTTGTTTCTATTGTCCTACTAAAAATTATCATTATTATTAAAAGGAAAATATAAAGCAATTTTTCATTTAAGGATGCATTTCAAAATGCCTGATGAGTAATTAATAAAATTCTACATGATGAAAAAATAATGTATGGTAATCAAAGGACTGGGCTCCTCAAATGAACCCATAGCCAAGGTAGAGCCTGGCAAGCTATGTGTGGAGTATTTGAAATGCCAAATCAGTTAACAATAGTGGACCTCATTCCCAATGAATGGAGACGTTACTGGTGCCCAATCGAGCAAATCGATGAACAATGGGAAGACAAGTGGCAAGTGACAATCAAAAGAAGCATAATTAGTCAAGATAAACCAATAAGGGAAACTATGTTGTCGGTCTTAGAACATAAAATGATATCAGGTAAAAATGGAACAATATATGTTATGATATTAATTATTAACATATTTATCCAGTTTCACATAATATTATCATTAAGTATTAATGCTAAATATCAATTAATATTCTCAACAAATTATAACATAATTCATTAATTTTTTATATTTATACACGTAATTGTTTGGGAATGACGCCTCACAAAGAGAGAGCCCAAAAAGAGAGAGACAGAGAGAGGAAGGAGACTGGTTTTATTCCCTGCAACTCAGACCTCCCACTATTATGGGAAGCAGGAAGGGTCAAATGCCCTTAGGTAATTTCTCCCAGCACCTCACCTAGGCCCTCTTATATGCTAATGTTTTGAGCCAAGATCTGCCTGGAAATGCCTTATAGGGTAGAGAAGGGGTTTTCTGAGATGGCATGTCTCTGTACCAAAGACTAATACTAATGCCAGTTAAATATTTCTCCAAGCCTTCACAAGAGTCTCGCTCTACTTCATGGTGGTTTTGCATTTTAGTTGCCTTTGAGTTATCAGGGAGCCATGCTTGCTTGCTTGGAGGCAAACAGCATTTCTCTCTGGTCTAATTGCTTAGAGATCCAACGTGGCCAGGCAAATATGCTGGTAAGATCTAGCTAGTCCCACGATGATTGTGGTAGCATGAAAGAATATTTATACCAGCTAGTACAGAGTACATGGTCAGATAAACTGCCACATTCAGACTACCCCCCATCTATGCAGTGTTCTGCAAGAGGCAATCCAGGGCAGATGCAGAGGCTCTTAGAGGAGTCCTGCAACACATAATTATGATATATGACATGATTCATTAAGTGTTTACTAAAATGTAAGAAGCTAGAGGTTAAAGAGATACACAATGCATAAGGTGCTTTGATAGATCTGGGTCCAATCCCCAACTTCCCATATCGATCCCTGGCACTTCCAGGAGTGACACCTGAGCACTGGTCTAGAAGGAATCCCTGAATACAGCTCACTGTGGGCTAAATAAATAGATAGATAAATAGATAAATAAATAATAAATGCATAAATGAATGAATGAATAAATAAATAAATAAATAAATAAAGGGTTAGAGGGCTTGCCTTGCACGTGGCTGACCCAGGTTCGATTCCCTGCATTCCATATGGTCCCCCATGCACCACCAGGAGTAGTTCCTGAGCTCAGATGCAGAAATAAAGAGTTAGATGCCATGAAAAAGCAACATTGGGCATAGAGAATGTGGGAATTCTCTGTATTAATTTTTAGAATAATTTTATTAACCTAAATCTATTCACAAGGCAAACACCCTACCCGCTGGACTATCGCTCCAGTCCTGAAAGCATATATCTTACATGCATGAGATCCAGCTGCAGACAGCCGCAAGCTGCTTGCGACCGCGTGGTTCATCAATAAATGCTCGAGTCTTGAGGTGACTAGAAGATTATCCCACCCACACGGCAGAGCCTGGCAAGCTACCCGTGTCATATTTGATATGCCAAATACCAGTAACAGATGGAATGGTTTGAGGCTCTTTTATTTTCCCGGAGTGGGAAGATGCCATTGGGCTATCTTGCATGTGACAGGACATATTGAGATGTTACTGGTGCCCGCCAGTAATCGATGATCTACGGGAAGTCAAGTGATCAAGTGATTAAAACATGTCAATTAAATGAGTTGTTACAGTTTCTAGAATCTTGATATAACTCTTCAGTCTTGATTTTATGTAAGTTGTCAATAATTAAGACTAATATGTCATTTCAGTTTTAAATAAGCTTAAAGTCACAATTTTTGTACTGTTCTCTTTGCAGGGGTGGGAAGATAGGCAAGTAGTCATATTCAACAAAAAATATATAAAATGCAGTAGCAGATCTTTCCTGGGATTGCTTTAAAATGAGCTAAAACTCCTCTCAGTCAATATCAGCTTAGCACCATAACAATGTTTGGTCTGTTCTTCCTGACAAGAAGAATGAGCCAATGTATTTTATTTTTCACTGTAGTGTTGGCAGAAGGTAGATCTAAGGATATGCGAAGGAAGGTCTGATGGATACTGCCTGTTAACAGATACACAGGGACTTCCGGCAGACTGTCTCCCAATAGAGTTAGTATGTAGAAATCCCTAGTGAAACTGTTTATCAGCTGCAGGTATACCCAGACAAGGCTATCCTAGGTCATTTCTCTGCACATTTCCCTGTTGGCTATAACTAGCCCAAGATGGAGTCTAATGGACAATGCTTAAAGTTAGGCAGAAAACAGGTTTTTCTTGTTCTTCTGTCTGACAAGTCCTTGACATCATGGGCTAGTCCTGAAGGCTGCATTAGCAACTGTAATGCGTTCTTTTGTTCATCTCATCTTACCTAGAGAGCACCCCCTGCAGGTTTTTGGTTCCTGGTTGTCTCCTTCCTATTATTCCTAAGACCTATTCAATGAATGTGAACTGTCTTTGTAATGTAAACCATGCAAACTTTAAGCTGTATTGCCCTTTGAGATGGGAGATAAGAGAGTTGGGGTCTGTGTGGAGGTGGTCAGTCAGTTTGGTCAATCAAATGAGTTAGTTCAGGTCAGCGAGCTCCTGCCATGATGCGAACTGCTGCCCCTCCGGCTGGTGATTATTAAAAATATTAATGGAAATACGTCGTGTTCCTGGTGTCTCATCTCTGCGCCTCCGACCCGACAGGACATTCCTGCTTCATCTGGCGCCCGAACGCGGGGCTGGCCTGAAGGTGAGACACGGGTTACAGACGGGAATAGGAGGAAATAAGTTGCACAGGGTTTGCACAGCCTCCTGGAAGCCGGAGTAATTTTTGCGATGGGAAACTCCACGTCGCGGTTAGAAGGGTATACTGATGTGCTTATGCTTCTCACTAAGGCAGCTGGACTGCCGTTGAAAGAGAGTGTTTTAAAAAAGTCTCCTTAAGAGAATACAGAAGCATTGCTACTGGTTTGAACCAGAGAGCAGGGAACAGTTCAACCCGAAAGTATGGAAAAAGGTTGGAAAGGATTTAAGGCGTGCCCATAGAAAAGGGGAAGTAATCCCCTTAGAAGAATGGGGTGCATATGCTTGCATTAATTTGGCTTTAATGCCATTTGAATCTGATTCAGAGGAGGAGGAGGAGGACATAATTTCTTCTAGGTCAACTTCCTCCTCTCTCTCCCCACCCCTTGTATCTCAAGCTAAGGAGGAACTAACCACATCTTCCTTTGAATTACCTCCTAGCGAGTCATTGTCAGCCTCACCTGCCTTTGTAAATTCTAATACGGAAACAAGGCAGGCAGCATCACAGGATGATAGTTTTGATTCTGATGCAGAAATAGAGGCGCCTTCACATGAGGCAGAGCTCTGGAGAGAAATTAGTGATCTCCGTAAGAAAGTAGATCTGCTAAGTAAAAAGGCAGACAGGTCACCTAGGCCTAGGTGGCCTGAGTTTCGCCTCCCTACAGGGGCTTAACGATTCCCTTTGTGAACCTGGAGCTCATGCTATTCCAACGCCCCAATATCCGAATCAGAAAGTAGCTACAGCTCCACGCCAATATAAGTTAAATCATGAGCTGCGTACATTAATGAATACTCCTGATTCTTTTAATAATAATCCACAGCTTTATGCATTTCCTGTTGCTCGCAATCTAAATACACAAACTAATAAATATGAAGGTGATTATCAAGCTATTCCTTTTAAGTTTCTGACCTCCCTAAAACAGGCTGTTTCAACGTATGGGCCTACGTCTACTTATGTTTTTGCTTTGCTAGAGAATTTTGCTGAAGCTAATGTCTTACTTCCTTGTGATTGGCAAGCGATTGCAAAGGGTGTTTTGGAAAAATCACAGTATATTCAGTTTAAGTCTTGGTGGCGTGAGGAGGCAGAAAAGGTTTCACGAAAAAGGTATCCCAAAAATGCTGAAGCCACAGTAGCGAGAATCATGGGAACAGGCAATTGGTTAACGGCTGCAGATCAGATTAAAATACCTGCAGATATTTTAGATTTGACTACTAATACATGCTTGAAAGCATGGCGTAATTTGGAAGCTCCAGGGAAACAAGCAATTGCATTTACTAAGGTATTACAACAAGCAAATGAAACTTATGTGGATTTCTTAGCCAGGTTAGAAGATACTTTAGAAAAATCTGTCCCGGATGCTACTGTGCGTGATTTACTTATGTCCACTTTGGCGGTAGAAAATGCTTCTCCTGATTGTCAAGAGGCAATCCGGGCCTCAAAGTTAATGGGAAAAGATACTATAGATGATTTTATTCGTGCTTGTCGAGACGTAGGGTCTGCAAAGTATCAGGCCCGAATTTTAGCTGCAGAACTCCGAAATGTTAATCAAATGAGATGTTTTGATTGTGGGCAGGAAGGACATTTAAGAAGAAATTGTACTAAGAAAAGGGAAGGGAGAAACCGCTCCCAGCCTTCTGATTCTGCACTCTGTAAAAGGTGTGGCAGAATTGGACATAAAACTAAGGATTGTTACTCCAGAAAGCATAGAAACGGGTCACTGCTTGCTCCCATCTCTACAGAGTCGGGAAACGAATCAAGGGGCCAGTCCCGAGGCCCCACAAACAACCCGGGAACCCTACCGAAACAATCATAAGTTTGTTAGAGAGTGAGTCTGCCAGCTTGGCTCCAGCGGCCACGGAAAAGCGGGATTTTTTTTCTGTAACTAACCACGCGGCTCCAGCCGCTTCTAAGGCCTCGAGCATTCCCACGGTTTCTCCTGACCAGCCCCCTCCCAATTGGATGGGTGGAGCCAGCAGAAGTGGCAGCCCAGAAGCCAAGCAGATGGGCGAGTGGAACAAAGGCAGGCAGGCGGCAGCTTTAAATCTAAATCGCCATGCAGTCTGTCTGCTCCCCCCCCTCAACCTAAAGGCACTCCTGCTTTAATTCGTATTTCAAAATCTGAAACGCTGGATAGCAAACCTACTTATATCACTTTACAAACTGCTAAGGATAGTACTGCTTTGGATATTCCAGTCATTCAGGATTTGTTTTTAGCTCCTAACAATTTTTATGAAATTCCAACTAATATCTATGGTCCTTTGCCGCCTCAATCATTTGGATTAGTAACTGGCAGTAATAATATGGAATCTAAAGGTGTTAAGGTTCAAATGAAGTTTTTTGATGGTAATTTTGAAAGTGAAATTATGCTCATTGTATCTGTGAAGGCTGAAATACGTATTTTTAAAGGTGAAAAGATTGCTCAGCTTCTTGTATTGCCAAAACCATCAGTTCCTCATTATCGGGAAGAAGGGTCCGGCAACCCTAATGTTGAGGTTTTTTGGACACAATTCCTTTCAGAGGATAAACCCAGTTTGGTGCTTACTTTTGAAGATGGTACTAAAATTGAAGGTTTGCTTGATTCAGGGGCCGATACAGCCATAATTGCTTCACATCATTGGCCCTCTGGATGGAAAAAACACCGTGTGCTTAATGCAACTTTTACTGGGTTGGGTGTCATGACTGATATTCAACAAAGTGATGAGCCTCTCAGGTGTACTGACCCAGATGGAGATGAGGCTGTTATTCAGCCCTATATTTTGCCTATTGCAATTACCTTATGGGGCAGAAATTTGTTGAAAAAATTGGATATTGTTATGACTAAACGTAGAAACCTTTGTAAACAGCCGCATTTTTAATGCGGGCCGCTGCTCGTAAAACAGCTTTACCCATTAAGTGGAAAAACACGGAGCCAGTGTGGGTTGAGCAGTGGCCCTTAATTACTGAAAAGCTAACAGCTTTGCAACTATTGGTGGAGGAACAGCTCAACTTGGGTCATATTGTTCCAAGTTCTAGTCCTTGGAATTCTCCAGTTTTTGTAATAAAAAAGAAATCAGGCAAATGGAGAATGTTAACAGATTTACGCCAGGTCAATAAATGCATGGAGCCTATGGGCCCTTTGCAGCCTGGCCTTCCTAATCTTGCTATGATACCAAAAACCTGGAATATTATTGCTATTGATTTAAAAGATTGTTTTTATACTATTCCCCTTGCTGAGCAGGATAGAGAAAAGTTTGCATTTACTGTCCCATCAATGAATAATGAAGCACCTAATAAAAGGTATCATTGGACAGTGTTGCCTCAAGGCATGATGAATAGTCCGACCATGTGTCAATATTTTGTTAATCAACCCTTGGAGATTATACGTAAAAAATATCCAGGTGCCAAGTTAATTCATTATATGGATGATATCCTTATAACTGCTCCTCCTGAAATTAATTTGCAAAATGTCTATTCTTCTACTGTTACTGAACTACAGGATTGGGGCTTAGAAATAGCCAAAGAAAAGGTCCAGCATTCAGTACCTTGGGAATTTTTAGGTCAAATTATTAATAATGCTATGGTAATTCCACAAAAGGTGCAAATCAGGAAAGATAATTTAAAAACTTTAAATGATTTTCAGCAACTATTAGGTAATATCAATTGGTTACGTCCATCCCTGGGCATTCCCACTTATGCGCTTAGGCATCTTTTTGCCATACTTGAGGGTGATGCACAAATTAATAGTCCTCGTCAGCTCACCCCAGAAGCAGCCCAGGAACTTCAATTTATTGAAGAAATGGTTAATTCAGCTCAATTAAATCGTATTGATAAATTTGAGCCATTCTCATTAATAATTCTAAATACTTTGCATTCACCAACTGGAGTTTTAATACAGGATTCAAATATTATAGAGTGGATTTTTTTTGCCAAACAAAAATAGCAAGTCTTTATCAACATATCCCTCCAAAATTTCTCAGGTTATTATAAAGGGAAGAAAAAGAGCTGTACAGCTTTCTGGCTTTGATCCTAAAGAAATTATTGTTAAATATGATAAGGAAAAGATACAAGCCCTATGGGAAACAGATGAAAACTGGCAAATAGCTTGTGCCAGTTATTTGGGTTCAATACATAATATCTTTCCTAAAATAAAATTGTTTCAGTTTTTACAATTAACTAATTGGATATGGCCAAGCGTGGTTCGTTCAGAACCAATAGATGATGCTGTAACTTTCTTTACTGATGCTTCCAAAGATGGAAAAGCTGCTTATACTGACTTAAAAAATGATGTTGTATTACAAACTCCTTATCAATCAGTGCAAAAGAATGAGTTATTTGCTATTATTTCTTTATTGCAGAATTATTCAGATCCTCTTAATATAGTCACTGATTCACAATATGCAGCTTGGACTGTACAAAATATTTATACTGTTTCTTTACCTTTAAAACAGTCTGAACTTTTAACATTGTTTGCTACATTGCAGCAATTGCTTCGTGCCCGTACTCATCCTTTATATATTGTCCACATAAGGGCTCACACTAATTTGCCTGGTCCTTTAACACGTGGCAATGATCGAGCCGATAAACTTGTGGCTTTAGTAGTAACTGCGGAAGCTTCCCATAGTTTGCATCATCAAAATGCTCGTGCATTAAAAAATAAATTTGCACTTCCTTGGTCTCAAGCAAAAGCCATAATAAAACAGTGCCCTACGTGTCAGGCAATTAATATACCACATTTGCCTCTTGGAACCAACCCCAGAGGGTTGACAGTTAATCACATTTGGCAAATGGATGTTACGATTGTACCTTCTTTTTGGTAAAACCAAATATGTACATCATTCTATAGATACTTATTCTCATTTCCAGTGGGCTACAGCTGCCCCATCTGAAAGAGCTGACGCAGTCATAACTCACCTGCTAGAAGCTTTTTCTGTAATGGGCATTCCTCATACTATAAAAACAGATAACGCTCTAGCATATAATTCAGCAAAGTTGAAGTCTTTTTATGCAGCTTATTCTATTACTCATATTACAGGTATTCCCTATAATAGTACTGGTCAAGCAATTATTGAGCGAGCAAATCGTACTCTAAAAAGAAATGCTTTATAGACAGAGAAAGGGAGTATATCTGAATTCTCCCAAGCAACGAATTGCAAGAGCATTGTTTACTTTAAATTTTTTAAACGTTGCAGATAATGAAACTGCAGCTGAAAAACATTGGAGGTCTCCAAAAAATGAAATTACAGTGACAAATAAAACCACGAAACAGGTCAAACAAAAAATCTTATATAAAGACATTGTGTCTGGCGAATGGTTACCAGGTTGGGTAGAAAGATGGGGGCGAGGGTTTGCTTTTATCTCCACAGATAAGGAGCAATTCTGGTGTCCAACTAAAAAGGCTCAAAATCGTTCATGAAAAACAACCAGAAAACCAACAAGAGGAGACATCCCAAGATGTTATAAATGAAGATGATGCAGATAATCCCAGACCAAAAGAAACGCCTGCAATGCCAGCCGATAGGAAAGGAGAAGGATAAAGCCCAGTTGCAATACTGGAAGGACTGCCAAAAAAAATTTGGCACAACTAAAGAAGGTGATATCTATTACAAGCATAAAATTAACTCCAATCACATTTTATCTAGCTGTACTAGTCATCTTAAGTGTATTAACTAATGCATTTAACAATACATCTTAAGTGTATTGTATTAACAATTATACTTATTGGGCGTAAATACCCAATCCTTCCCTACTACGAACAGTCTCGTGGCAGGATGTTATTCCTGTTTATAATAATAAGTGAGATGGAAACATCTTCCCATTATTTTATCTTAAGGAGAAATAAAGGGCTTGCACCACTTGCGCCTTTTCAATTAGGATTTTCCAAAACAGATACATCTGTGAAAAATCAGCTCTGAATTTCATGAGCTCTCAATCTGGGAAGGAAGTCACAATAAAAATAGTAACACCAAACAGGTAATTTCTTTTATAAAAATAATACATAACCGATAAAGGTGTGTGTTCTCCTTCACTTTGTAATATTTAAAGGCAAAATAATTTGAAATTCTTTTGAAGGTACTATCTCCTGTACCAAGTGTTCCATGTATACTTGTGTTGATTCTGCTTTAAAACTAAACACTGGAGAAAGTTTGTATTTTCTCAGCTCGAGTAGAAATCTGGATGCCTGTGACATGCCCAGCCATGGGAGGAGAACCTGACCATTGGACTTCTTCGTCAGCTGATTACTTACGTCTCTAAGCATACCAGGAGATTCATCAATCTACTGATTGCTGCTGTTTTGAGCATCATTGAAGTGACTGCATCTGCTATTGTAGCTGAAGTGCCGATGAAGGAAGAAACACAGACTATTGAGTTTGCGCAAATGGCATGAAAATTCTCAAAGACTCTGGACTGCTCAAAGGCAGATCAATACTGATCTGCAGGCCAAACTGGCTAATATGACTCAGACTGTGACTTTGCTTGGTGATCCATTGGCTAGCCTACAAAGACAAATGTCTTTGAAATATGATTGGAATATCTCTTCTTTCTGTATTACCTGTATTTTATAATGAAATTGAATTTTATTGAAATAAGGTTAGAAAACATTTGTTAATTGTTAACACATAAGAATATTATGGCTAAAATTGTAAATTTACAAAGCAAAATTCGTGATACTTTTTCTAATCATCTTTCTAATGTTACTACTGCTTCCTTTTGCAAGATTTGGCTTATGGCATTGGCTTTATTAACCCCACTACTAGCTTAAAGGGACTTAGGAGGAACTGCAGGTTTGGGAGTGCTTATTTTGGATACAGCTGTCCTTGGTCTTATATTGTAAGTTCAAACAGTATAAGAAAAGGTGCTACAGGCCTCTCAGTTTGTTCTGTTGGCGAAATTGAAGCCTTAACAGAAAAGGGGGAGATGTTGGCAGAAGGTAGATCTAAGGATATGCGAAGGAAGGTCTGATGGATACTGCCTGTTAACAGATACACAGGGACTTCCGGCAGACTGTCTCCCAATAGAGTTAGTATGTAGAAATCCCTAGTGAAACTGTTTATCAGCTGCAGGTATACCCAGACAAGGCTATCCTAGGTCATTTCTCTGCACATTTCCCTGTTGGCTATAACTAGCCCAAGATGGAGTCTAATGGACAATGCTTAAAGTTAGGCAGAAAACAGGTTTTTCTTGTTCTTCTGTCTGACAAGTCCTTGACATCATGGGCTAGTCCTGAAGGCTGCATTAGCAACTGTAATGCGTTCTTTTGTTCATCTCATCTTACCTAGAGAGCACCCCCTGCAGGTTTTTGGTTCCTGGTTGTCTCCTTCCTATTATTCCTAAGTCCTATTCAATGAATGTGAACTGTCTTTGTAATGTAAACCATGCAAACTTTAAGCTGTATTGCCCTTTGAGATGGGGAGATAAGAGAGTTGGGGTCTGTGTGGAGGTGGTCAGTCAGTTCGGTCAATCAAATGAGTTAGTTCAGGTCAGCGAGCTCCTGCCATGATGCGAACTGCTGCCCCTCCGGCTGGTGATTATTAAAAATATTAATGGAAATACGTCGTGTTCCTGGTGTCTCATCTCTGCGCCTCCGACCCGACAGGACATTCCTGCTTCACTGTAGTATTATTTTCATTTTTTTTTTGTCTTAAGGTAGCTATCATCAAGAGTGTTAGCGAAGATTCTACAATACTTGATTCAGAAATCCTGAGATTACGTAAGGTAATGCTAGGCTTCATATGCTACACACATAACTGATAAGATTAATCATGCAATTATATCATAATTGCCAAATTTTAGCTTTAGTTCTCCATTTCAGACAGTTGACAACAAATCATAGTGTAAAAAATAAGAACAAATGTAGAAACGTAGTTTTGTGGTATGGAGCTTAATATACACAATGTGGAGAAACCTATGTTGATTAATATAACACCTTCTGTTACTTTATAATCATCTGTTTTACTTAAGCATTACAATGACTTGAGGAAGTTACTATAAACTTAGAATGAGATAATTTTGGTTTAGGTAAGATTTCATTTAGCCAAATGTTGTATCTGACTACCAGAACCAACTATGATTACTATGCATATTGAAAATAACATTTATGCATATCATTATATATTATGTTAATACATAATTCATGAATAGTTGCATGTATTTATTAAGATAGATATATGATATAGAGATGCATACAGATGCATTAAATTAGTTCCACTATTCTGAAAAAATTAATGTGCATATAAGCAAGTAGTGATTTCATTTTCATAGTATAGGTCTCTCTAAAAACATATTTAATAGATGTGAATTAATTTTAATATCTAAAGTAATATTCACTGTATCACTGACTTTCCGTTCATCATCGATTTGCTCGAGTGGGCACCAGCAATGTGCTGTCTCATGCTAGTAGAGCCCAAGGGCATCTGCCTGCTCCAGGAACATAAAGAGCCTCAAACCATTCCATCAGGTCATGGGAATGAGGTCTATAATTGTTACTGGTAATTGGCATATCAAATACGGCACGAGAGGCTTGCCAGATTCTGCTGTAAAGTAATATTATAATCTGGAAACTTATGTCACCTAGTATGTTAATAATATATTATATGACACAATAATAGATGACTCTTGTTCAAGAATCATGCTTGGCAATGCACATGGAAAATATATGGTCTAGAGTCAAACTGGGATCCTTCATGTGTAAGACAATTGCCATAATCCCTGTAGTATCTCCCAGTTCCTACATTCACAATTTTTAATTATCCAATTTAACATTATCTTTAACTACCTATCAATACACAATATCATAAAAGCAATTTTTTATGCTATGGGCATTGTAGTGGAAATTTGTTTACATTTTGTAGTATCATAGATAGGCAATAATGTCTCTATGATTCTATGCTTTAAATGAGACCATTATCTTAATTTTAGAAACAAATGGAATATAAAGGCTAGCTAAGTAATCTTATTTTAATGATCTAATTTTAAAGGAAAAAGCTATCATCTTCTTAATGCTAGTAAGATTTTGATCATTTAGTTTCTCAATATTTGAGAATAGAAATTCTTTCCTAGAGACAAAGTAAATTACCAAATTAATGGTAAGAAATTTTTAAAAAACAATATATCTTAGGGAGAAAAGCAGTTTCTCCTTTGCCAACTGAATCACAAAAGAAATTATCTAAATTATGTACATATTTTGAGCAGAGGCTAACTCTATCTATATCAATGCAATGTTTTATGCCAGGTGTCAGCATGTGAAATACCACCTTTTAGAAATATGTTTTGTTAAAACAAAGATCACAGATTTACAAATTTGTATTTCAAGAAAATTGCAATTCTACAACTATACTATATTTTCACTAGTATTTACCCTAGTGTTTTATAATGTGACTCAGATCAATAAAAGTGGCCTAGATCATATAATAATAAGAAAATGAAATATAATAAGGGAAATGAAAATTAAAATAAAATGAAAATTCAAAGCAAGAAGGAAGAATGTACTAAGTTAGGTTGTTTTGTTGCCTATGACAAAATAAAATAGGTAAAACTTAAGAGGAAGGTAAAATGAATTATAAGGCCACAGAGGTAGTTCAACAACAAAAAAAAGATAAAATCACTAAAACTTGGAAAGAACACAAATAAGAAAAATTATATCAACACAATTTTAAATTATATTTGTCATGGATTTGCTATATTATTTTCTATGAAAACTGTTGGCAGAAGGTAGATCTAAGGAAGGTCTGATGGATACTGCCTGTTAACAGATACACAGGGACTTCTGGCAGACTGTCTCCCAATAGAGTTAGTATGTAGAAATCCCTAGTGAGACTGTTAATCAAGCTGCAGGTACCCAGACAAGGCTATCCTAGGTCATTTCTCTGCACATTTCCCTGTTGGCTATAACTAGCCCAAGATGGAGTCTATTGGACGATGCTTAAAGTTAGGCAAAAAAACAGGTTTTTCTTGTTCTTCTGTCTGACATGTCCTTGCCATCATGGGCTAGTCCAGAAGGCTGCATTAGCAACTGTAATGTGTTCTTTTGTTCATCTCATCTTACCTAGATAGCACCCCTGCAGGTTTTTGGTTCCTGGTTGTCTCCTTCCTCTTATTCCTAAGTCCTATTCAATGAATGTGAACTGTCTTTGTTATGTAAACCATGCAAACTTTAAGCTGTATTGCCCTTTGAGACGAGGGATAAGGGAGGGAGTTGGGGTCTGTGTGGAGGTAGGTCAGGGAGTCAGTGGGTCAGTCAGTTCGGTCAGTCAAATGAGTTAGTTCAAGTCAGTGAGCTCATGCCAGTGAGCTCTGGTCAGTTAGCTGCAGTCAATCAGCTTCCGCCAGTTAGCCACCAAGATGAGAACTGCTGCCCCTCCAGCTGGTGATCATTAAAAATATTAATGGATATACATCGTGTTCCTGGTGTCTGATCTCTGCACCTCCGACCCGACAGGACATTCCTGCATCAGAAAACACATCATTGTTTCACAGGGAGTAAACTTGGCAGTAAGAAATATCCATATTTAAATAAAATTTAATATATGCTTTAATCTATAACTCATGAACATAAAATACAAAGAAAACAATTTTTAAGCAGTACAATTTTTCTTAACTTCCAGAGACAACCAATGTTTGCAATATCCACTTTATGGGGACTGAAAATAGTGTAATTGTTAAGTCACATGCCTAGCATACACAAGACAAGGTTTTGATTCTTGTGAGCATTTTACCCCAAAAAGTGTTTTCAGCTGAGGGTCTAGAGGACTCAAGCACCACAGGCATGGTCTGGGTATCTCCAGCATCACCAGGGCTGGGTAGCTTTGTTTCCTCTCATCCTTGCATTGATCCACTCTGGCCTGGCTTACTGAGAATTACCAGTAGGGAACCTGGCAAAAAGAGAAATAAAACTAGCGAATAGACTGTAGCAAATGTTATAAGTCTGGGCTATAGATTGTAGAACTAAGAATACCAGGTAGAATATGGAGCTGGAGGGGTTGTGATGAAGTTCCCTGAAAGTAACAAAAGGACACTGATGCAAGCCTTAGACACTATGGAAGTGTGTGGAGGTAAAGTAACTGTATACATCAATGCCATAAGTGTTATCACTATTGTAGCCCTGTTACCTAATTATAGTAGATGAAAGAATAAACAAAATTGAAAGTCGTATTCAGCATTTTCTCTAGTTATGTCTAAATTTGCATGTTATGAGTCCAATATCCATGAGCTTTCATGATAGACTAGGAAACTTGTTATGATAAATTGCTATGAATACTATTTTTCTTCTTGTGTTTGTGGGCCACAACCAGTTGTTCTCAGGACTTACTCCTGGCTCTGCACACAGAGATCACTCCTGATTAGATCAAGATACAAGATGAGACCCTGCGAATCTACCCCAGATTGGCCCTGTGCCAGACAAGAGCATTAGCTGATGTAAGATTACCTTTAAATATTCTTTTAAATGAATATTTAAATGTTCATTCAATGTATGCTTACCTCTGAATAACTACTTGCCATTTTAGTGGTGTATATTTGTTTTAATTATCAACTATTTTTATTGTTGAATATTTGGTTCTTTCTAATTTTCAAATTATAAATAATTTTATCATCTATTTTTTTTTCAACCTAAAGATGGAAACTGCTATTACTAGTTAAGAATTTTCAAGATTTCCTTCAGTTTCTTTCAAGCCAGAGTTAAATGGAAACTTTCATTATGGAATTTTCAAGATTACTCTCAGGATCAATGACTCAATAGAAGAACTCCCAGAAATCAGGAAAGCTGCTCTATTGATGTTTATAATTTATCACAGGCAAAGCATATCTAAAGCAAAGGTGGAAAACTGGTTAAAGAGAAATTAAACACAAGCTTGACTTCTGGAGTTGTATGGACAGCATTTGCTTCTTTTTCGAAATGATTAATAGGTTAAGGCCCTGAGGCTCATGTGAACGTTAGTTTCCAGGAATTTTTGTTGGGTTATTTATGAAAGCTTGGGACACTCACGCTTCTGACTTAACATTAGTCTTTTCCAGTCCTTTTAGAGGTCATACCAATACAGCATGGTCCAAGGCCTCCCTCATAAGTCTGTTATTAGCATAAACTATCTGTTATGTCCCAACAAAGCAGGTTAATCACATATGCTTATCAGACATGATATTCCCAAGATATCACAATTATCTCTCAGGAGTTGAAGAGGTATAGTTCTTTACACGTTAGAATGTAGAGGTTTGTTATTACAGTCTTGACTAAATTAAGTCTCAACAAGTACCCCAATTGCTTCTTGAGCCACACTTTTGGAAAACTTATATATAGACCATTTTTAAAAATACCATTAAAACTCTTATTTAGGGGCTGGAGGCGATAGCCCAGCGGGTAGGGCGTTTGCCTTGCACGCGGCCGGCCTGTGCCCGGCCTGGGTTCGATCCCCGGCATCCCATATGGTCCCCGAGCACCGCTAGGAGTAATTCCTGAGTGCAGATCCAGGAGTAGCCCCTGAGCATTGCCGGGTGTGACCCAAAAAAAAAAAAAAAAACTCTTATTTAGAGTCCATTTATATCTTTCACAATCAAGTATTATGTGAAAACTGCCCATATCAGCCAGCAAATTAAAAGTAGAAAAACACAAAATTTAAATGACTTGATTTCTCAAAAGTTATATTTGGAAGGGAAATGAATCTAAAATTTATGGTCAAAAAATCAGGTTTTTATTCTGCCTGTCTAAAGGTTTCTGTATTAATGTGGATGGAACATTTTTATCCACAAAACAGCCCTCCAGCTGGCCTGGATCTGGAGTTTTGATCTACCAACCCCGAACTGTGCCAGAAGCACAGCCAAGGCAGCTGCTGGCAGTGGCAGTGTGAGGGTTGGCCACCCCATGGGGTGACTGACTGGGAGCCTAGGAACGCCGCACCTACCAAGGAAAACTCTGAGAGACCAAGTCCTATGCAAAAGCAAGGGTTTTATTAATAAGCGAGTATACTCGGGCTCATAGCGTGACCCAAGCGGTCAGTGGCTAAGAGCCCCGAGCCTTCCAGGGAGAATCTTTTAAGGAATAATTCCCGCGCTACAGAAAAGCCCACACATAACTATCCAATAGGTTTAAAATATTACATCAAGGTCTGCGCGCAGGCAGCCAATCACTCTGCACCAGGTAACCATTACCCACCAATCTGAGAGTGCCTAATACTTCTTTCCATATTTGGCACGGCATGGGCTCAATCACGTATCATACCAAATACAGAGGGGGACATCAGACTCAACCTCTCGGGAATGTTTGCCTTATAGCCCTCCCTGGAATTATTTGCTTAAGGCCCTTCCTGCTGTGCTCTTGTCTTGTCGAGCCATCATTTTATCAGTTACTTTAGGTTGAGCCATCATTTTATCAGTTACCTCCATTTTATCAGTTACCTCTGGTTCCTGTCTTTGTGTTCTGTGGGCGAGGGCCATTCTCTCAGCAGCTTCAAGTGCAAAGCTTTTGTAAAGTCTGGTTTGCAACAGTAACCTTGATTGGCCAGTACCACCTGGTTTACTTTAAACTCTGAAGAAATACCAGCAACCCCTTCAGGTCACTCTAGATTCTTCCTTAGGTGTATGTTGTGGGGAGTGAGCTGACACGCTCAGCAGGTTCAGGTGTTTCTCCTGGGTATGTGTTCAGGAATTACTTCATAGGGGCTAGAAACCATAAAACCTGTCAGGGAGGGCACGCAGGTCAGACATGCACAAGACACTTGCCCTACCCATAGTACTAATCATCAGGCTCCCCACCCCAACCCGCACTCATTCAGGTCACTCTAATAGCAACATCAGATCTGTGATGCTCTTCATAATGGCTCCCAGACCAGACAGGTCTTTATTTTTCTGCCATGTTAATGCAGATAGAGGGACAGAAAAGGCCTCCATGACAATGGAATTCCTAAGGTTAGTAAAACCACCTAACCCTAAGGCCATCAGAATTTAAGTACAGGAACCTGATAAGATCTTCCCTGGAGCCATGAAACCCTGAGAAGAATGTACACTCCTCTGGGAGAAATAAAGGACAGGAAAGGAATTCCAAAGAAAACCACCCATCACTCCTAACTCTACCCCCTTGACAGCACCTTAGCATGAACTATTACATAGATAGAGGCCCCAGGGGGCAGAGGCAGCTTTGAGAACAACCTTGTAAAAGACACTTGCAGAAAGCAAGTGCATGCCTATGCCGCCTGAGCCCTTGCGCTGCTTTTGCCCATGTGGCCAGGACGTGCTGCTCCTGAGCAGTGTCACTCATATCTCCCATCTTGAGACCTGTACTTTCTCTCTCTCTCTCTCTCTCTCTCTCTCTCTCTCTCTCTCTCTCTCTCTCTCTCTCTCTCTCTCTCTCTCTCTCTCTCTCTCTTTCTTTCTCTCTCTCCCCCTCTCTCACTTTCTTTCCTTCTTTCCCCTTCTTCAAAACCTTCAAATAAAATATCTTTTCTTCACTGCTTGTCTTCTTAAGAAATTTCAGAGAGGCAAAAGTCAGGAACCTGCATGGCCTGGGATAGGCCTCGTCTGCTCAGGGGTTCTTTGGGCAGCAGTGTCAGGTAGGGAGAAAGTGACCCTCTCTTATAAGTCACCGTCTCTCATAAGTCACCTGTGGGGGCCCAAAGACATCAATTTGGCTTGTGTGACAGTACCACACTAAAGAGAAAAAAGATGAAAATGAGTTCTGTCTGTTCCCATTTGTGCAACAGCCAGCGTGCTCTGCCTAAGAGGCACTTATTATCTGAACAGGAGAATGCTCATTGTTTCTCATTCTCAGGAAAGTAACATTTGGGCCAGTGATGGCCTTCATTCATATAAATCACCTAATGTTTTCCTTTCAGCTTTCCTGATGACAATTAACCTCTGGTGGTTGCAGAGATAGTACAGAACCTAAGGGAGTTTGCCTTGCACATATCCCACCATGATTCAACCCTGGTACATGTATAGTTCCCCAACACTTCCAGGAGTGATTCCTAAGCACCAGGTCTGGAGAAAAACCTGAATATCTCCCATTCTGATCTAAAAGGCTAAAAAAAAAGATAGAACTAGAAATTAAAATAAAACTCTATCTCTTGCCAAAGGTGGAATCTACCACAAATGGGTGGGAGTCAAAGGTTAGGTGAGAAGGGAACAGTGTGCTAATAATTGTCGAAAGTGATAATACCAGCCTAGAACTGAGTATTGAATACAGGCAAAAAGATACACATGATAACCTCTAAATGTATGTATTGCAATCCACAATGTGTAAGAGAAGGAAGAGAGAAAGAGAGAGAGAGAGAAAGAGGAGATAAAAGAGATAAAGAACCTGCAATAGAGGCAGTCTAGGGGAGAGAGGAGGGAATCAGGGACTAGGGGAGAGGGAGGGAATTGATGGTGGGAAATGGGTACTGGAGAAGGGATGGGTGCTGGAACACTGTATGACCGAAACCCAAACATGAACATCTTTGTAATTGTATATCTTACTGTGGTATAATAAAATATTTCATTAAAAAAAAACCTCTATCATCTTTGTAGTAATCCTCTAAAGAGTTAAGAAGTTAAGTAAAAACATGCTTAATGGGGTGGGAACCATATTGTGGTGGCTGGGGCAGTTTGCCTTCCAAGTAGGCTATCCAGCACACAGTAACATTCCCTGAGCCTTCCCAGGACTAATCTATGAGGGCAAAGGCAGGACTCAGCCCTGATCACATCTGGGTGTGACCCACAAAACAAAACAAAACAAAAAAGCAAAAAATATTTTTACAAGTTGAAAGCAAAGTATTCTAAAATGTTCTAAAAAACAATAACAGAATTCTAAGACGGCCCCTTGCCTTACCACTACCACCAGTTTTACATTCTTTGTGACAATACTGTTTTGTTTCTGCCAATATCCCCAATATTCTTAGATCGTTAAATGTTTAATAATCGAAGGATCTGACAATAAGACACAATGCCAATTTTTGTGAACAAAGTATTTGCAATGCATTTCAATATGCATGAATTTCTTGGTGGAGTCCTGTGAATATGGGTTGAAGTTTCATGGTGCTCAAGTTTAAAGACATCTTTATTTGAATGTGTAATTTGCTGCTTTTCAAAGTAGTGATTAAACAGAGTTCAGAGCATAATCTCAAGAAATATAAAGCAACTTCATTACTGTGCTTTCATCTGTCCATGAATATATATTTTAATAGCATATTTCCATGTGAATTTTGTCTAAAATTCTATTTTGTTTTCTGCCCTGATAGTCCAAATCTTGCAAAAATTTTATTCTTGCCTGGAATACTTCCAAAAGTTTCATTACTTTATCAGTACTCTTAATATCACCATAACATACGTTTACAACATGACAGGTTTAAGATATACAATTTCTTACTTCAGCAGTCGGTATATCTTACCATATCCATCCATCCATATATGTCTAACTAACATCAAGCACCAGACAAGTACCTCTCCTAACCCCTGGACCTCACTTTCATCTATGTGTTTGGGTCTCCCAACTGACTTACATTTATATTTACTGGAATTTAAGGGCAAGAAAGAAAGAAAGAATGAAAGAAAGAAAGAAAGAAAGAAAGAAAGAAAGAAAGAAAGAAAGAAAGAAAGAAAGAAAGAAAGAAAGAAAAGAAAGAAAAGAAAGAAAGAAAGAAAGAAAGAAAGAAAGAAAGAAAGAAAGAAAGAAAGAAAGAAAGAAAGAAAGAAAGAAAGAAAGAAAGAAAGAAAGAAAGAAAGAAAGAGAGAAGAAAGAAAGAAAGAAAGAAAGAGAGAGAAAGAAAGAGAGAGTAGGAAAGAGAGAGAAAGAGAGAAAGAAAGAAAGAGAGAAAGAGAAGGAAAGAGAGAGAGAAAGAAAGAGAAGAAGAAAGGAAGAAAGAGAGAAAGAAAGGAAGGAAGAAAGAAAAAAAGAAGAGAAAAAAATATAAATAAAATGAGAAAGAAATATAAATAAAATGTCAAACATTTTTCACATATATAATATATGAGAAATGTATATACGTATACATTTAATGTATACATTTAAATGTAATATATACATATAATGTATGTGTATATATATGAAAAATTTTTGGCATTTTATTTTTTATTTTTTAATTTTTATTTTTTTATTTTTACTAATTTGTTTTATCTAAATTTAATTTAATTTGTTGACACAAATAACAATATTTAAACTCTTTGCTAAGAAGTTTTTCTTTGTAAATATATGCGGTAAAATATATGTATTTATACACGTGTATTATTATGGTTATATCTTATTTATTCACTTATATATAGTTGGCATGGTGATTTATGTGTATCTTATTAAAATTAGTGCTGAAAAGTATATAGGAGTTCATATTTGACGTGTTTTACAAGTTAAATGTGATTAGTATAGAATCATAATAACCATGTGCCAAGTACTATGCTTTGTATTCCTTTTCTCCTTTGATTCTTATAACCATATAATACGTTAAGCTCTGGATCTATTCAAATTAGTTTTTTATTGATACGAAATATCAAAAAGTATAAGTATTGAGTCATATGGAAGTTTCTAAGAATTTTTTTTAATGACCTGAGTTCAATTCCAAGCACCATATATGGTCCCCAGAGCACCAACAGGAATGGTCTTTGAGCACAGAGCACAGTCTTTAACCCCTTAGCAAAGATGTCCAGGCTGCATCATTCACAAAAAAAGAAGGGGATAGGGGAAGAAAATAAGAAGTTATTTTTTATTTTACAAAAAATTGTATACTTCTTAGAGATTCTACAAATTTGTATCCTACCAATCAGACACAACTGTCACTTACCCTGTCCTCACCATGAAAAGTTGCTTTTAGTCTTTTTGATAGGTGTGAAAGGAAATTTCCCTCATATTATTTTCAAATTTCCTTAAAATAAATGATAAATATTTCACTTTCATGATTTCCTGATACATGATTTTATAGTTTACAACATATTAAGAATGTCCACACTTTTGTGTTTTAACGACATCTCACATTTTTAATCATTGTAATTCAATTTTTGATTTAATTTAGTATTTTTTTTCTCTTTTAATCCTTACAAGTGTATAATACATGAACTACTAGTCTCCACATTTTATGAAATGGAAACTTGGATTCTAATAGTTTTAGTGATTTTCTTAGGAGTGCATAACATAACTAGAATATACCAGAATGTAAGCTAACGTTACATTAGCTAGGTTGTTTCTGTGGTAGTTTATTCTCAGGGTCCCATATATTTACATTTTATTTTGTTTTCCTTGTCAATTGTAGTTAGATCTTCAAATACATATCTAATATTTAGGTTCAAAATATTACCTATGTTTTCTTCTATGTATTTTATGACTTTCAGTTCATATATTTAATGTATTTTGAGGTTGTCTTTAAATTATATCCCTTCTTTGTAAAACTGCATTTTGTCATTTCAGAGTAGAATCATTTCAAGGTATTACTGAATCCATATAAACATTATAGAAATTTTGCTTTCTAGTGATACTACACAATTTTAAAATTTGTTTTTGACTCACATAAAATAAAATTATTGTATATTTAAGATAAATATAAAACAAAATGGAATTTCAAAAACAAAATCCTATGAATTACTTAAAATGTTTGAAATGTACAATTTCTCAAGGCATTGATATTAAGGTACAAGTACATGCATATTCTCTCTATAGCTAGGTTGTTTCTGTGGTAGTGTTGTTCTCAGGGTCCCATATGTCTATGTTTTATTTTGTTTTCCTTGTCAACTGTAGTTAGATCTTCAAACACATATCTAATATTTAGATTCAAAACATTATCATCTATGTTTTTTTCTTTCAGGGTCGGGAAGATAAACATTTTTATTACTTGTTTTGGCGTATCAAATACACATCGGACAGCTTGCCAGGCTCTGCCGTGCGAGCAGTATACTCTCAGTAGCTTGCCATGCTCTCTGAGAGGGGTGTGGCGATAAATCGAGTGGCCTGATGAATCAAACACCTGAAGAATCTGCTGTCAGTACTAATCAATACACTACTCGGCTCTTCACATGCTACCTGTCTGAATGAAAGGTGAGCTCCCAATGGAAAGCCAGCAGAACATTTCTCTGTTCAGAAGGGAGATATCCACGACACTGGCAACTATTGCCCCCTCTGCCTGTTGTCTGTCATCTACAAACTGTTCACTCGATTCATCCTGAACAGGATTGGCAGAATATTAGATGAAGGACAACCATTCGAGCAGGCTGGCTTCCAAAAAGGATTCAGCACAATCAACCAAATCCACATGGATTGAAGTTGAAGTTTGTAGGGGAGTTCAAGATGCCACTCTGTCTCAGGTTCATTGATTTAAAGAAAGTCTTAGATTCTTTGGAGACTGAAACCGTCGTCGAATCCCTAGCCAAACAGGGCGTTCAAACCCAATACATCAAGATCCTTCATGAGCTGTATTACGGATTCACCACCAGGATCTCACCATTCTACAAAGAAGTGATCATCGATGTCTAAAGAGGGGTTTGGCAGGGTGATACCATTTACTCAAAACTTTTCAGCTCCACCCTCGAGAACATCATGCGAAAATTAGAATGGGAAGGAATGGGAGTGATGATAGACTGTCGGCAACTATACCACCTCCATTTTGCTGATGACATCGTTCTAATAACACCAAACATTAGCCAAGCAGCACAAATGCTGGCTGACTTTGACCAAGAATGTGGAAAGATGGGTCTACAGATGAATCTCAACAAAACTATGTTTATGAGAATGAACTAGTTCCAGAGGCCCCATTCACTCTACATGGAACACACATCTCTGAATGCAGCAGTTATGTGTAACTAGGTCGAGAAGTCAACTTGATGAACGACCTAAAACCTGAGCTGCACAGGAGGAAGAGAGCGGCATGGAATGCCTTCAAAAGCATCGAAGAAATAGAAAAAAGACAAAGAACCTCTGGCTCTGGGCACATCTCTTTGACTCCACTGTTCTCCCTGCATTAACATACGCCTCAGAGACCTGGGCCTTATGAAAGCAGGATGAGAATGCTATTCGGGTCTCCCAAAGAGGAATTGAAAGAGCTATGCTTGGTATATCACTCCTCACTCAAGTGAGAGAAGGAATCGGAGTTCCGACCTCTGTTGCTGTTCCAGAGTCAAGGACGCTGTCTTGTTTGCCAAGGCATCAAAAATCAGATGGGATGGACATGTAATGCGATTTGGAGATGACTGCTGGACTAAAGCCGTAACCAACTGGATCCCACGGGATGTCAAAAGATCAAATGGCCGCTCATCTACAAGATGGTCAGACTTCTTCGTCAGGACCCTGAAGGGGTTTGAGGCTCTTCATATTCCTGAAGCAACCAGATGCCATTGGGCTACACTGGCATGTGATAGGGTCAAATGGAAATGTTACTGGCACCCGCTTGAGCGATTCGATGAATAACGGGATGTCACGTGAAGAAGTGAAAGTGACTTTCTTTACTCAACTTTATGAACTTGTTGCCCTTTGCGCTGAGAACATATCATAGAGGTTTGAGTTAATTTTTTGATTTGTATTTTATTACAATGATCTCTATGATACATATTAAGATATTTTTGTTCCATTGCCCCCAAAACTTAAATGACTGCTCATTCTTAATACAATTTGAAGTAAGAGCATAATGACTCCATTTTCCCATTTTCTCTCAGAATTTTTTGTGTTACTCAAAATATTTTGTGGTTCCATTTACATGTGGTTCTATCTATATCCATGTACAACAGTTTATTCTGTTTTCTTAAGAATTGTCATTGATGTTTTAATGGGATTAATCTGAATCTGTGCATTATTAATATTGATACCTAGTTCCATCACTTTTTTATTAGAGGAATTCAAACAAATAACGTATGTATATATCTCATACTCTAAGAATGATTGTTATGTTAAAGTTTAAAAACAGGAAAGAGTAGGGGTTAGGGGCTTTGGCACACTAGTAGAGGAAGCCTGCTCTTTGGTGGTGTGTGTGGCCTTGGGTTGACACATGCATAAAAATATGAAAATACGAATATTATTATAAATTCCAGTACTGAAAATTGTTAAAATAATAATACAATAAAAATTAACAATGAATGTTAGTGAGAATGTAGGGAAAAACGAATCTGATACACTGTTCATAGGAGTATCAATTGTTACAACTGCCATGCTAAACAATATGAGCACATATTAAAAATAAAAAATGTAAATACCTATGACCCAGGAGTACCTAGAAACTATCTAAAGGACATAAATACACTAATCTAAAACCTAATTGCAGCTGTAGTCACAGCAACATTGTACACATTAACCAGAACATCAACTCAAACTAAATGTCCACTTCCATATAACAAATAAGAAAGCCTTAGTTAACTTAATCTAATATTAAACAGCTATAAAAATGAAATATTGTAAGACTATAAGCTAATACAGTGGATAGGGTTCTTTCCTTGCATGATGATGACCCAGGTTCAACCTCATATGGAATCCTGAGGAATCTAAGAGTGATTTCTAACCAGAGTCAAGAGTTGATCATGAGCACCACGGGTTGTGCCCCCCAAATTAACACACACACACACACACACAAATTGTGCTTTTGAGGAGCAAACTAGATGCTAAATTGAGGAAACTATGTTAAATAAAATACATAAGAAGAAAGAGAAAATGAGCACACCGTTTTATTCAGATGTGATAAAAATTATTTTAAAAAGTTATCTGAAATCATCTACAAGTCTGTGGAAGTGAGAAGCTAGGTAAAATAGAAAAGGGATCAAGTGCTGATGATTGTTGGAAATGACAACACCAGACTAGATCTGAGCATTGACTGTAGTCAAAGGGAAACATATGATTACATAATAATCCCTAAATGTATGTATTGCAACCATAGAGTGTAACAAAGTGATAGATGATATTGGGAGAAGGAGGAGGAGGAGGAGGAGGAGAGAGAAGAAGAAGGAAAAGGAGAACGAGAAGCAGGAGGAGGAGGAATAGGAAGGGGAAGAGGAAGAGGAAAATGAGAGGAAGAGGGAGAGGGAAAGTGGAAGAGGAAGAAGAGGAAGAGGAAGAATAAGAAGAGGAAGATGAAGAGGAAGAGGAAGAAGAAGAGGAAAAAGAGGAAGCAGAAGTAGAGGAAAAGGAAGGAGGAAGAAGAAAAGGAAGAAGAGGAAGAGAAAGAGGAAGAAGAAAAGAAGGAGGAGGAGGAGTTGGAAAATGAGGAGGGGGGGGGAGGAGGAGGAGGAGGAGGAAGGTCTGCCATAGCAGCAGGTTGGAAGAAAGTGGAGAGAATCTGTGGATATTGTTGTTGGGAAATGTGCACTGCTGGATGAATGGGCGCTGAAACACTATATGATTGAAACCCAATCATGAACAGCTTTGTAATTGTATATCTTACAGTGCTATAAATTTTGTTTAAAAAGTTATCTGGCAGAGGGCTACTCCTGGACTCAGTGAAAACTTTGCTAATTACCAGAGCATGGGGGTAAAGGGGGAGAAAGCTTGGGAGAAATATGTAGAGACCTCTTTTAGTGGTAGTTCAATGGAATTTTGGAAGGAAAGTGATCATTATCATATAGAGGTATGCATCTAAATTCCTGAAAATGTATAAAACCAGAAAAGTTATGTGATTTAAAAAATAACAGATGTTTGGTCATCCTCTCAGAAAGTTAAATTACATTTATTCTTATTATGGCATTTTCATGGAGTTGAGAGAGATATAAAAGTGGGTAACAAATTCCAGCTGCATAGTGTTAGACAAAAACTAAACCCCTGGTGTTGATCAATATGTGGTGATTACCAAAGTCAATTTATATTATTTGCAATTAACTTTAATGTAATATTTTATATCAATAATACTTAAGAATATTTTATTTGAAAAATACAGGCAAGCACAAGGTACAACTTTTCCCCTCCAAAATTAAAGATTTATTGTCTATTTCTTTGAAGGAGTTGTAGAAGAGGGAAGGTTATTGGAAATATACACGTGATCCCAAAACTATTTTCCAGGAATCTTATGAGTACCATATTTTGAGACCATCTCAAATTTATAAGTGAAAGCTTAAATTACAGCCTCAGAATATATATTTCTTTGTTTATCTTAAAGAAAATACATCTAATAAAACTGTAACCTTTACCAGCATAGTTGTCTCTAGGTCGATATTCCTATTCCATATTATCAGAAATGTTTAGACTTCTACTATTTTTCTCATAATCTCTTTTTTATATGACAAAACTCACAAAAATTTATTGACTGTCATAAAAGAAGTCTTGGATAGATGTAGATGTTGCCGCCAAGTTCCTCTGAGTGTGATGAAGGTGTCAGTTCTTTCCAAAAAAAATGTTTCGTTTTACGCTTTTCCGATCAACATCTCAGCTGGGAGCTTCTTTCCTTTTTTAAAATTTTTATTTTTACAATTACAAAGATATACAATTAAAAAGTTCATATTTGGGTTTTGGCCATGCAGTGTTCCAGCACCCATCCCGCCACCAGTGCCCATCTCCCACCACCAACGTCCCCGGTTCCCTCCCCTCCCCCAGCCCTCCTCCATGGCAGGTTCTGCATTTCTTTCCCTTTCTCTCTCTTTCTCTTTTCCTTCCCCTCCAGACTATGGGTTGCAGAACATACATTAAAGGGTTGTCATGTGTATCCTTTTGCCTCTATTTAATGCTCAGTTCTAGGTTGGCATTAGTACCCTCGACAATTGTTAGCACACTGTTCCATTTTCTGTCTTACCTAGCCTCTGACTCCCACATGTTTGTGATAATTTCCACCTTTGACAAGACCTCCTGATATATGTTTCACTTGACCTTGGATATTGGTATCATAATATGTACATATATATTTATGCCATGCAAATAAATGCAGTCATTCTGTATCTGTCTCTCTCCTTCTGGCTAATTTCGCTCAACATAATCTTCTCCATGTCCATCCACTTATAGGCAAATTTTATAAATTCAATTTTCCTAACAGCTGCATAGTATTCCATTGTGTAGATGTACCAAAGCTTCTTTATCTAGTCATCGATTTTCGGGCACTCTGGTTGCTTCCAGATTCTGGCTATTGTGAATAATGCTGCTATGAACATAAAAGTAGGGATGGTGTTTCCGCTGCGTATTTTTGGTTTCCCAGAGTAGATTCCCAGGAGTGGTATGGCTGGGTCAAATGGGAGTTCAATTTCTAGTCTTTGGAGGAATGTCCATATTGTTTTCCAGAAAGGCTATACCAGCCGGCATTCCCACCAACAATGGATGAGTGACCCCTTTTACTTTGGGCATTTTACCGCAATGTAAGGTGCAGGCCTGTGCTAATCCACACCTCACTTCGAACTTTGAACAAAGTTACAATGAATCGTAACCTACAATAGTCATTATGGTAAAGCAACGCAAAATTACATCAAGCTCTGTGAGTGAAGTCACTAGTCCAGACGAGCCAAGCAATACCAATGAGTTGTATAACCTCTCTGATAAGGAATTTCAGAAAGAATTGTTAAGGATTCATAAGGAATTCAAAGAAGCAATGGAATGCAAAATCAATAAAATACAAGAGGAGATGAGAAAAGAAGTGAGGAAAATGCAAATGGAAATGACAGATATTAAAAATGAGGCAAATGAAATGAAAAACACAGTGGAAGGCCATCATAGCAGAATAATAGCTACTGAAGAAAGAATTAGTGATCTCGAAGACGAGTTCCAAAGATTCTCTACACAACACCAGAAGATAGAAAAAAAGACTCACAATTACCGAACAGACAACAAGAGATAATCGGGATGAAGCCAGAAGAAACAACATACGGATCATTGGGGTCCTGGAAGGGCAAGAAGAAAACCCTGATGAAGAAGAAACTGTCAAAGCCATAATGGCTGAGAAGTTCCTGGAACAAAGAACGCTTGCCTCAAGATCCAGGAGGCCCATAGGATACCAGCTAAAAGAAACCCCAACAAGAATACTCCAAGACACATCTTAATAAAAATGACAAAAACTATAGATAGAGATAGAATACTGAAAGCAGCAAGATCAAAGAAGGAAATCACATACAAAGGAACATCTCTAAGATTTACAGCAGACTTCTCTGATGAAACACTCTGAGCCTGAGAACAATGGTGGGATATTGTGAAAAGGCTCAATGAACTGCAGGCCTCACCAAGAATTCTTTACCCGGCCAGACTCACATTCAGATATGAAGGAAAGATACACAACTTCATGGATAAGCAACAACTCAGGAACTTCATGGACACAAAACCAACTTTAAAAGAAAGACTGAAGGGTCTACTGTAATACGACCAAACCCATAAGCACAACAAGCACAAACAGAAAGATGACACAAAATCGATGACAATAATCTCTCTCAATGTCAATGGTCTAAATGCACCAATTAAGAGACACAGAGTAACAAAATGGATTAAAAAATTGAACCCAACATTCTGCTGTCTACAAGAAACGCATCTGAATAATCAGAACAAACACAGACTCAAAGTCAAAGGTTGGAAGACCATTCTCCATGCAAACAACTCCTCCAAAAAGGCTGGTGTGGCCATATTAGTGTCAGATAATATAGACTTCAGGCTGAAAAAAGTTAGAAGGGACAACGAAGGCCATTTCTTATTAATTAAGGGGTATGTATACCAGGAAGAAATTACACTACTAAACATATGTGCACCCAACGAGGGGTCAGCAAAATACATAAAACAACTGCTAAGAGACCTCAAAGAAGACATTAACAGTAGCACAATAATAGTTGGAGACTTCAACACTGCTCTATCAATGATGGATAGATCAACAAGACTGAAACTCACCAAGGAAATATTGGCCCTCAAGGAAGAAATGGAAGAAAGAGAGCTAGTGGATATATACAGGGCTTTTCATGCCAAAACAGCTGAATACACATTTTTCTCTAGTGCACATGGAACATTCTCCAAGATAGACCACATGCTGAGCCACAAAGCATACCTCAATAAAATAAAAAAGATAGAAATTGTGTCAGTTATCTTTTCAGACCATGATGCACTGAAAATGGAAGTTAACCTTACATAGAAACAGGGAGTCAAACTAAACACCTGGAAACTGAACAGCTCACTCCTGAACAACAAATGGGTCATAGAAGAAATCAAACAGGAAATCCAAGGATTTCTGGAAACAAATAAAAATGAAGACACCAACTATAAGAACTTGTGGGACACGGCAAAAGCTGTGTTAAGAGGGAAGTCTATAGCTCTGCAAGCATTCATCAGGAAACAAGAAAGGGCCCACATAAATAACCTGACTACACAGCTGAAGACATTAGAAAAAGACCAACAAAAGGAGCCCAACCCAGGCAGAAAAAAGGAAGTAAAACTTAGAGAGGAAATCAATGACTTGGAAACCAAAAAAAAAAAAAAATCCAAAAGATTAATGAAACCAAGAGCTGTTTTTTTTGAAAAAATAAACAAGATTGACAAATCATTGGCAAGACTTGTAAGTACAGGGAAAGAGAGAACCCAAATAAACAGAATCAGAAATAAAAAGGGTGACATCACAACAGAAACCACAGAAATTTGAGAGCCTGTATGCCGTGAGACATGAGAATCTAGAAGAAATGGATAAATTCCTGAAGTCCTATAACCTCCCATGGCTGAAACAAGAAGACCTCCATCCAATACCTGAATAAGCCTATCACCATTGAGGAAATAGAAACAGTAATTAAAAGTCTGCCCAAACACAAAAGCCCAGGTCCAGACGGATTCCCTAGTGAACTCTACCAAACCTTTAAGGAGGACCTACTGCCAGTCCTTTTCAAGCTCTTCCAGGAAATAGAAGAAACAGAAACACTCCCAAACAGCTTCTACGAGGCACATATCACCCTGATACCCAAAGCAGGGAGAGACAACACAAAGAAAGAAAACTACAGACCAATATCCCTGATGAACACGGATGCTAAGATCTTCAACAAAATACTAGCAAACAGAATCCAAAGACTCTTCAAGAAGATTATACATCATGACCAAGTAGGATTCATCCCGGGAATGCAAGGATGGTTCACCATTTGCAAGTCAATCAACATAATACATCATATCAATAAAAGAAAAAATAAAAACCATATGATCCTATCAATAGACGCAGAGAAAGCATTTGACAAGATCCAGCACCCGTTCATGATTAAAACCCTCCAGAAAATGGGAATTGAAGGGACTTTCCTCAAGATAGTTACATCCATCTACCAAAAGCCCACAGCAAGCATCATTCTAAATGGGGGAAAAGTTGAACGCCTTCCCCTGAGATCAGGGACAAGACAAGGTTGCCCACTCTCACCTCTTTTATTCAATATAGTACTGGAAGTACTTGCCATAGCAATCAGAGAGGAAAAGGACATCAAGGGCATCCAGATAGGCAAGGAAGAAGTCAAGCTATCATTATTTGCAGATGACATGATATTATTATACCTAGAGAACCCTAAACTCTCTACCAAAAAACTCCTAGAAACAATAGACGCATATAGTAGAGTGGCAGGATACAAAATCAACACCCAAAAGTCAGTGGCTTTCCTATATACAAATAAAGAAAGAGAAGAAAGGGATATTAAGGAAACAATACCATTCACAATTTGAAAATCAAATACCTAGGAATCAACTTACCCAAGTGTGTAAAGGACCTGTACAAAGAAAACTACAAGACACTGCTCCAAGAGATAAAAGAGGACACAAGGAAATGGAAACACATTCCCTGCTCATGGATGGGGAGAATCAACATTGTCAAAATGGTAATACTCCCTAGAGCTCTGTACAGATTCAATGCAGTGCCTGTAAGGATACCCATGACATTCTTCAAAGAAATTAACCAAACGCTCCTGAAATTTGTATGGAACGATAAACCCCCAAGGATAGCTAAAGCAATCCTCGGGAAAAAGAAGATGGGAGGCATCACCTTTCCCATTTTTCTCATAATCTTATTATATTTTAGTTTTCCCTTTTCTATTCTGAAAGCAATATATATTTCTCATTTTTTTCTTTTATACACATTCCTTCTTTCTCTCTTTAAACGTTTGTGAATATTCTTTCTTGTTTATGTATACCACACTTGATCTTAGATCTTGGTGGACAACTCTATACTAGGACCCCTTCCATCATCTGCATGTGCCTTGCTTTGCACATATAATCCCAAGAATTTGAACTGCCTGACTTTAATCTCCAAACTTTAGATTCAGGAGTGCTCCAGAGATATGGGACGTAACTTGGCCCACCGTCTTAGACCAGCAAGGTTAACTGGTGGGACATCACCCAATTAAGACCCTTGGGACTCCTCCCCTCATCCTAGTTGCCACATCAAAACCTAAAATAGCTCTGATTCTAATGTGTCTGCAAAGAACGGATTACTGAATCCACCCATCACATAGGAGACAGATAGGTTACAAACAAGTCCTATTTCAGGGGCAGAATACCTTCATATATCTCAGGTAACAATATGGATGAGCTAGTTCAAAACTATCTCGTCATACTCAAGTACTACTATATTAGTAGGGAAAATAATCCGAACAGCATTGGTAATTAGTAGTTCACTGGTTTTAAAAAAAATCAGTGGTCATGTAATTAGAAATCTAAAGCTGCACCATTATAATGCATAAAATATAAGATCAATGGGAAACATAGACACTCAGCTGCTTTGCTGGACAGGGAGAAGTCTAGGCAAGTCCTCAAGCTCATCAAAATTCTTGATCTTGATCAATTAGGACCTCAAGTCAACACTGACTGCATTGCAATAGAAATAAAGCAAACTCTAATAATTGAAATAAAACAGTCAATTAAAAAAGTTCAATAAACACAAAAAATAATTGATCCAATAGTATGAAATATTCCATGAATATTTAATTAAAAGACCTAAAGAACACAATTGCAGGTCATTGTAGCAGAATTTCACATGTGGATAACTATGTAGACCTACTTATTATTTAGACAAAATATCAACAAACACTCATAAGGAATAAGTAAAAGAAAAGAGAAGTGGAAAGAATATACTTGGCAAGAGCAAGAGGAACAATCTGTTAATTATAGGAATATCAGAAGGAGAAGGAAAAGAAAAAATTGGAGGACAAATAGCTGAGAGCTTCTCTACTCCAGACTGGACTACTGCAAAGATATGAGACCAAAAAGAATGAAATAGCAATATCTCATAATATATTGGTGAAATATATTAGGAAAAAGAATTAAATAACAATATTTCATAAAATAGGGCAATAAAATAACAAACAAAACAGGTTCAAATAGATCCATACCAGAACATACTGCAATCAAAGTGTAAAAATCCAAAGAGAGACGCAGACTACTTAAGGCATAAAGAGAAAAATAAATCTTCAAATATAAAGGAAATAACAAAATAATCACAACATATCGCCATATGAAACTGTTTAAGCAGGAAATAATTGAAATAGTATACTCAAATAACTGTGTTGAAAAAAGAAATCTTTCAACCTGTGGTGGCTCCCCTCCAAAGCTCTCATGCACACAAGCAAGAAAGATAAAAACATTCTCAGACAAACAAGAGCAGAAAATGTATCCTATAACAAAACCAGCACTAAAAGAAATACTAAGAAACCATTTACATAAAGCAAATAGCCAATTGTAGAAGCAATAACCCCATAAAACAATGATAAAACAATGGCAAGTAACCAATTGTAGAAGCAATAACTCCAGAGAGACATTTATATCAATGTACTAAATTCTCCCATCAAAGATATTGAGTGGTTGGATGGGTAAGGAAACAAAACTATCTTGTTTTAGGCTTATAGGACGCACACCTGATGTTATAGCATAAATATAGACTCAGAATGAAAAGGTGGAAAGCAATCACACAAGACAGTGTTAATGTAAAAGAAACTTGGAGAGTCATACTTACATCAGACTAAACTAGAGATAAGGAAGAATAATACTGATTAATTAAGAGAACAGTAGATCAAGAAGTATTAATTCTACTTCAAATGTATCCACCAAAGTAGGGTCAGCAAAGTTTTCGAGGTTTTTTCACACAATCCTAAAAATTCACACTTAGAAACAAACACTCCACTGTTGCCACAGAATAAATCTGCCAGAGTACCAGTAAATACACAAGACCCCTAAATAAGAAGTTAGAAGGGCTGGAACTAATACAATATATGAAAATGTATGAAAAAGTATAAAAACGCATTCATCATTATAAAGCTGAGTAAACTTTCCACTCTAGCACTCATGGAACATAATTGAGGATAGACCGATTATTAGGACATAATCAGATGTACATAAACCAATAAATATGAAAATCATACCAAACATCCTATCAGACCATAATGTCATCAAGAGGAGATAGAAATTAAACGCAAAACTGGGGCTCTAGTTCTGAAAGTATCTAAGTCACCTTGGAACCCAAAAACTCCAGGAGAAGACAGTTCTGACTCCCTGAAGTGCCCAGGGGCCAGACAATGAGCCTAGTGGGAAAAAAAATCCAGCATCCCAGGCTAGGTCCTTTCTCAGACTTGGGCAAATCACATTCATTTTTCTGGACCTTCTGGAGACATAGGTTGTGGGAAATATGCACTTGTGGATGGATGGGTGCTGCAACAATGAATGACTGAAATCCAATCATGAACAGCTTTGTAACTGTATATCTCACAGTGATATAATAAATTTTAAGAAAAGACAAATTAATATAAAAAAGATGTGCAAAAACTAGAATATCTGGAGACTAAAGTACACTGCTAAATAACAATGCATCAAAGAGGAAGTAAAGGAAGAAATAAATATATTCCTTGAAACAACTGACATGAAGAAACAATCTAAATTACTATGGGACAGAAGTTTCTTACTGGGATATTCATAGCAAATCAGGTCTACAATAATAAAGAATAAAAAGCTCAGGTCAATATATGAAACATACATTTTAAATATATGTAGAAGCAACAAATGAATCTAAAGACTAACAGAAGGAAGTGAATAATAAAAACCAGAGCAGAGATTAATGATTGTAAAAGTAAGAAAGCAATTCCAAGACTCACTGAAACCAGAGATAGTTCTTGGAAAAAATATAGACAAACCTTTGGTGAAACTTATAAGGCAAAAAGGGAAAATGCTCAAATAAATTAAACAAAAAACTAAAGGGTAGGTACTACAACAGAATTCTCAGAAATTCAAGGCATCATGGAAACCTAACACGAACAACTCTACTCTGTTAAGCTAGATAATCTAAAAGAAATGTACAGATTCTTAGAATCATGTAACATCCAAAAAACTGAATGAGTACAAATAGAATACCTGAAAAGGAGAATCACAAGCAAGGAAATTGAAACAGTAACTAAGAATCTTTCTAAGAACAAAAGCAGTTCAATGAGTTATTGGTGAGTTTTATCAAAAAAAAATCAAAAACAGCATAAAAAAACTTCAAAGAATACTCCCTTTACCTCAAGCTCTTCCAAAGTATTACAAAACCAGGAACTGTCGGGGAACGCCGCCGGGGTCCCCGACAGTGCCTGGAAGCGAGTTCCCTTTTACCTCCGAAGCCGGTGGAGAATGGATGAAGATTCAGGAATCCGATGCAGTTTTAAAAGGCTTTACTTATCACAGGTTCAGGATACAAATCAGCAATAAGAAAAACCCGGTGCTTAGGATTCCCGGCTAGAACCCCAGCCACGTGTTGGCCAAAATGGTGGCCACCATGTGTAAAGGCCCTGTAAAGAGGAGACAAAGACAAGACTCCCAAAGAAGGGTGTGAGCCCACAAAGAGAGCCCAAAAAGAGAGAGAGCAAGAGAGGAAGCAGGCTAGTTTTATCCCCTGCAACTCAGACCTCCCACTATTATGGGAAGCAGGAAAGGTCAAATGCCCTTAGGTAATTTCTCCCAGGACCTCACATAGGCCTGTTGCAGGACTCCTCCAAGAGCCTCTGAATCTGCCCTGGATTGCCTCCTGCAGGTCACTTCATAGATTGGGGGGTAGTCTAATTGTGGCAGCTTATCTGACCATGTAATCTGTACTAGCTGGTATAAATATTCTCTCATGCTACCACAATCATCGTGGGACTAGCTAGATCTTACCAGCATATTTGCCTGGCCACGCTGTTGGATCTCTAAGTAATTAGGCCAGAGAGAAATGCTGTTTGCCTCCAAGCAAGCAAGCATGGCTCCCTGATAACTCAAAGGCAACTAAAATACAAAACTACCGTGAAGTAGACGAGACTTGTGAAGGCTTGGAGAAATATTTAACTGGCATTAGTATCCAGACACTGGTACAGAGACATGCCATCTCAGAAACCCCCTTCTCTACCCTATAAAGGCTTTTCCAGGCAGATCTTGGCTCAAGACATTAGCATATAAAAAGACATTAGGTGAGGTGCTGGGAGAAATTACCTAAGGGCATTTGACCCTTCCTGCTTCCCATAATAGTGGGAGGTCTGAGTTGCAGGGGTATAAAACCAGCCTGCTTCCTCTCTCTGTCTCTCTCTTTTTGGGCTATCTCTTTGTGAGCTCGCACCCTTCTTGGGAGTCTTGTCTTTGTCTCTTTACAGGGCCTTAACACGTGGTGGCCGCCATCTTGGCCTACATATGGCTGGGGTTCTAGCCGGGAATCCTAAGCACAGGGTTTTCCCTATTGCTGATTTGTATGCCTGAACCTGTGATAAGTAAAGCCTTTTAAAACTGCATCGGATTCCTGAGTCTTCATCCATTTCCTCGCCGGCTTGGAGGTAGAAGTGAGCTCGCTTCCTGGCACTGTTGGGGAGCCTGGCGGCATTCCCCAATATAGGCCCTATTATATGCTAATGTTTTGAGCCAAGATCTGCCTGGAAATGCCATTATAGGGTAGAGAAGGGGGTTTCTGAGATGGCATGTCTCTGTACCAATCAATAATACTAATGCCAATTAAATATTTCTCCAAGCCTTCACAAGAATCTCGTCTACTTCACTGTAGTTTTGTATTTTAGTTGCCTTTGAGTTATCAGGGAGCCATGCTTGCTTGCTTAGAGGCAAACAGCATTTCTCTCTGGTCTAATTATATGGGGCAGAGCTGCTACTTGCTCTCCCTGTGCCCAGCCGCTCACGAGGCGCCAGGAGGGATGGCGGGTTCTAGCCCTGGCCCACCACCCCAGCAGAGCCTTGCAACGAGCCAGACGACCCCCCCCACTCCATGAGGGCCTCCATTTTCCACATCCGGACTTCTCTCTCATCAGAACTCCACCCAACAGACCAGCCTATCACAGCCCAGCTCGCACGGCCGCAAAGCGGCCGTGCAGTTCCTCAATAAATGCTGGACTTAGAGATGACTACAAGAGTATGCTACCTGCACGGCAGAGCCTGGCAAGCTACCCATGTTGTATTTGATATGCCAAATACCAGTAACAGTTAGAGACCTCATTCCGGAATGGATTGAGGCTCTTTATGTTCCTGGAGCAAGCAGATGCCCTTGGGCTCTAATAGCATAAGACAGAACATATGGAGATGTTACTGGTGCCCGCTCGAGCAAATCGATGATGAACGGGAAAACAGTGATACAGTGATACTAATTACTTAGGGATCCAACGTGGCCAGGCAAATATGCTTGTAAGATCTAGCTAGTCCAAAGATGATTGTGGTAGCATGAGAGAATATTTATACCAGCCAGTATAGAATACATGGTCAGATAAACTGCCACATTTAGAATGCCCCCTATCTACGAAGTGATATGCAGGAGGCAATCCAAGGCAGATTCAGAGGCTCTTAGAGGAGTCCTGCAACAAGGAACCCTTCTAGTTTCTATGAAGACATTATACTAATACCAAAAGTAATAGAAAGAGCAATAGAAAAAGGAAAATTTAGACTCATAGCATTAAATAGCATCAATGAAAAAATCTTAACTAGTGTAATCCAGCAGCATATCCAAAAAAATTGTACACTACAACTAAGTAGGATTCATCTGGGTATTTAAATGTATTTTGTATATGAAAATATATTAGCATAATAAACCACTTAAAGAAAAAGAAAGTCATGTGATTATACCAATTGTTGCAGAGAAAACTTTCAACAAGACCCAAAAACGAATCATAATAAAATATATATCGGGAAACGCCTCCACTCCCCCACAGGTGTGTGTGTGATTCTTGCGTCTCCGCGGACCCCAAGCTGCCCCAGGGAAGAGCGGAGACTCCATCAACGGGAACCAAGGCAAACTGCCTTGGTTTCAACCCGGACCAACCCTTGGGCCCTTCGCTTCTGGGAAACGCCTCCACTCCCCCACAGGTGTGTGTGTGATTCTTGCGTCTCCAGCGGACCCCAAGCTGCCCCAGGAAAGAGCGGAAACTCCATCAACGGGAACCAAGGCAAACTGCCTTGGTTTCAACCGGACCGACCCTTGGGCCCTGCGCTTCTGGGAACATCCCAAAACTCAAAACCGCGTGGACGCACTAGCGTCCGCGCGACCCTCTCACTACCTACCTTGCATGAGGTACCAGTGAACCTTGGTTCCTATATCATTGCCACCCACCCAAACTCTGCAAACAGACCAGACACCTACTAACTGTACTATCTAGTCACCCAAGAACTCACATTTGCAACCTACAATAGTCATAATGGTAAAGCAACGCAAAATTCCATCAAGCTCTGTGAGTGAAGTCACTGGGCCAGATGAGTCTAGCAATACCAATGAGTTGTATAACCTCTCTGAAAAAGAATTTCGGAAAGAACTGTTAAGGATTCAAAAGGAATTCAAAGAAGCAATGGAATGCAAAATCAATAAAATACAAGAGGAGATGAGAGAAGAAGTGAGGAAAATGCAAAGGGAAATGACAGATATTAAAAATGAGGTAAATGAAATAAAAAAACACAGTGGAAGGCCATCATAGCAGAATAATAGCTACTGAAGAAAGAATTAGTGATCTCGAAGACGAGTTCCAAAGATTCTCTACACAACACCAGAAGATAGAAAAAAAGGCTCACAATTACCGAACAGACAACAAGAGATAATCGGGATGAAGCCAGAAGAAACAACATACGGATCATTGGGGTCCCAGAAGGGCAAGAAGAAAACCCTGATGAAGAAGAAACTGTCAAAGCCATCAATGCTGAAAAGTTCCCGGAACTAAAGAATGCTTGCCTCAAGATCCAAGAGGCCCGTAGGATACCAGCTAAAAGAAACCCCAACAAGAATACTCCAAGACACATCTTAATAAAAATGACAAAAACTATAGATAGGGATAGAATACTGAAAGCAGCAAGATCAAAGAAGGAAATCACATACAAAGGAACATCTCTAAGATTTACAGCAGACTTCTCTGATGAAACACTCCGAGCCCGAAAACAATGGTGGGATATTGTGAAAAGGCTCAATGAACTGCAGGCTTCACCAAGAATTCTTTATCCGGCCAGGCTCACATTCAGATATGAAGGAAAGATACACAACTTCATGGATAAGCAACAACTCAGGAACTTCATGGACTCAAAACCAACTTTAAAAGAAGGACTGAAGGGACTACTGTAATGCGACCAAACCCATAAGCACAACAAACACAAAAAGAAAGATGGCACAAAATCCAATGACAATAATCTCTCTCAATGTCAATGGTCTAAATGCACCAATTAAGAGACACAGAGTGACAAAATGGATTAAAAAATTGAACCCAACATTCTGCTGTCTACAAGAAACGCATCTGAATAATCAGAACAAACACAGACTCAAAGTCAAAGGTTGGAAGACCATTCTCCATGCAAACAACTCCTCCAAAAAGGCTGGTGTGGCCATATTAGTATCAGATAATATAGACTTCAGGCTGAAAAAGGTTAGAAGGGACAACGAAGGCCACTTCTAATTAATTAAGGGGTATGTACACCAGGAAGAAATTACACTACTAAACATATATGCACCCAACGAGGGGTCAGCAAAATACATAAAACAACTGCTAAGAGACCTCAAAGAAGACATTAACAGTAGCACAATAATAGTAGGAGACTTCAACACTGCTCTATCAACGATGGATAGATCAACAAGACTGAAACTCACCAAGGAAATATTGGCCCTCAAGGAAGACATGGAAGAAAGAGAGCTAGTGGATATATACAGGGCTTTTCATGCCAAAAAAGCTGAATACACATTTTTCTCTAGTGCACATGGAACATTCTCCAAGATAGACCACATGCTGAGCCACAAAGCATACCTCAATAAAATAAAAAAGATAGAAATTGTGTCAGCTATCTTTTCAGACCATGATGCACTGAAAATGGAAGTTAACCGTACACAGAAACAGGGAGTCAAACCAAACACCTGGAAACTGAACAGCTCACTCCTGAACAACAAATGGGTCATAGAAGAAATCAAACAGGAAATCCAAAGATTTCTGGAAACAAATGAAAATGAAGACACCAATTATAAGAACTTGTGGGACACGGCAAAAGCCGTGTTAAGAGGGAAGTTTATAGCTCTGCAAGCATTCATCAGGAAACAAGAAAGGGCCCACATAAATAACCTGACTACACAGCTGAAGACATTAGAAAAAGACCAACAAAAGGAGCCCAACCCAGGCAGAAAAAAAGGAAATAATAAAACTTAGAGAGGAAATCAATGAGTTGGAAACCAAAAAAAACAATCCAAAAGATTAATGAAACCAAGAGCTGGTTTTTTTAAAAAATAAACAAGATTGACAAACCATTGGCAAGACTTGTAAGGACAGGGAAAGAGAAAACCCAAATAAACAGAATCAGAAATAAAAAGGGTGACATCACAACAGAAACCACAGAAATCCAAAAGATCATCAGAGATTACTTTGAGAGCCTGTATGCCGTGAAACATGAGAATCTAGAAGAAATGGATCAATTCCTGAAGTCCTATAGCCTCCCACGGCTGAAACAAGAAGACCTCCAATACCTGAATAAGCCTATCACCATCGAGGAAATAGAAACAGTAATTAAAAGTCTGCCCAAACACAAAAGCCCAGGTCCAGACGGATTCCCTAGTGAACTCTACCAAACCTTTAAGGAGGACCTACTGCCAGTCCTTTTCAAGCTCTTCCAGGAAATAGAAGAAACAGAAACACTCCCAAACAGCTTCTACGAGGCACATATCACCCTGATACCCAAAGCAGGGAGAGACAACACAAAGAAAGAAAACTACAGACCAATATCCCTGATGAACACGGATGCTAAGATCTTCAACAAAATACTAGCAAACAGAATGCAAAGAATCATCAAGAAGATTATACATCATGACCAAGTAGGATTCATCCCGGGAATGCAAGGATGGTTCAACATTCGCAAGTCAATCAACATAATACATCATATCAATAAAAGAAAAAATAAAAACCATATGATCCTTTCAATAGACGCAGAAAAAGCATTTGACAAGATCCAGCATCCGTTCATGATTAAAACGCTCCAGAAAATGGGAATTGAAGGGACTTTCCTCAAGATAGTTACAGCCATCTACCAAAAGCCCACAGCAAGCATCATTCTAAATGGGGAAAAGTTGAACGCCTTCCCCCTGAGATCAGGGACAAGACAAGGTTGCCCACTCTCACCTCTTTTATTCAATATAGTACTGGAAGTACTTGCCATAGCAATCAGAGAAGAAAAGGACATCAAGGGCATCCAGATAGGCAAGGAAGAAGTCAAGCTATCATTATTTGCAGATGACATGATATTATACCTAGAGAACCCTAAACTCTCTACCAAAAAACTCCTAGAAACAATAGACGCATATAGTAGAGTGGCAGGATACAAAATCAACACCCAAAAGTCAGTGGCTTTCCTATATACAAACAACGAAAGAGAAGAAAGGGATATTAAGGAAACAATTCCATTCACAATTGTGCCACAGAAAATCAAATACCTAGGAATCAACTTACCCAAATATGTAAAGGACCTGTACAAAGAAAACTACAAGACACTGCTCCAAGAGATAAAAGAGGACACAAGGAAATGGAAACACATTCCCTGTTCATGGATGGGGAGAATCAACATTGTCAAAATGGTAATACTCCCTAGAGCTCTATACAGATTCAATGCAGTCCCTATGAGGATACCCATGACATTCTTCAAAGAAATTGACCAAACACTCCTGAAATTTGTATGGAACGATAAACCCCCAAGGATAGCTAAAGCAATCCTCGGGAAAAAGAAGATGGGAGGCATCACCTTTCCCAACTTCAAACTGTACTACAAGGCAGTAGTAATTAAAACAGCATGGTATTGGAATAAAAACAGACCCGTGGACCTATGGAATAGAATTGAGTATCCTGACACCCAACCTCAAACACATGATCATTTAATCTTTGATAAAGGTGCAACGAGTCTAAAATGGAGTAAGGAAAGCCTCTTCAACAAGTGGTGTTGGGAAAACTGGGCAGCAACATGTAAAAAAATGAATTTGGACCTGTGTCTAACACCATGCACAAAAATCAGATCAAAATGGATTAAAGATCTCAATATCAGACTTGAATCCATAAAGTACATTGAAGAAAATATAGGAAAAACCCTCCACGACATTGAAGCTAAAGGCATCTTCAAAGGTGAAACATCACTAACAAAGCAACTAGAAGAAAAGATAAACATATGGGACTACATGAAACTAAAAAGCTTCTGCACCTCAAAAGAAACAGTGACTAAGATACAAAAGCAGTCCACAGAATGGGAAAGAATATTCACCCAATACCCATCTGATAAGGGGTTAATATCCAGGATATATCAGGCACTGGTAGAACTTTACAAGAAGAAAACAAACAACCCCATCAAAAAAATGGGGAGAAGAAATGAACAGAAACTTCAGCAAGGAAGAAATTCGAATGGCCAAAAAACATATGAAAAAATGCTCATCATCACTAATCATCAGAGAGATGCAAATCAAAACAACAATGAGATACCACTTTACACCACAGAGACTGGCACATATTCAAAAGAGCAAGAACAACAAGTGCTGGCGTGGATGTGGGGAAAAGGGGACACTCATCCATTGTTGGTGGGAATGCCGGCTGGTACAGCCTTTCTGGAAAACAATATGGACTTTCCTCCAAAGACTAGAAATTGAACTCCCATTTGACCCAGCCATACCACTCCTGGGAATCTACTCTGGGAAACCAAAAATACGCAGCGGAAACACCATCCCTACTTTTATGTTCATAGCAGCATTATTCACAATAGCCAGAATCTGGAAGCAACCAGAGTGCCCGAAAATCGATGACTGGATAAAAAAGCTTTGGTACATCTACACAATGGAATACTATGCAGCTGTTAGGAAAAATGAAGTCATAAAATTTGCCTACAAATGGATGGACATGGAGAAGATTATGTTGAGCGAAATTAGCCAGAAGGAGAGAGACAGATACAGAATGACTGCATTTATTTGCATGGCATAAATATATATATATATATATATATATACATATTATGATACCAATATCCAAGGTCAAGTGAAACATATATCAGGAGGTCTTGTCAAAAGTGGAAATTATCACAAACGTGTGGGAGTCAGAGATTAGGTAAGACAGAAAATGGAACAGTGTGCTAATAATTGTCGAGGGCACTAATGCCAACCTAGAACTGAGCATTAAATAGAGGCAAAAGGATACACATGCCAACCTCTTAATGTATGTTCTGTAATCCATAGTCTGGAAGGGAAGGAAAAGAGAAAGAGAGAGGGAAAGAAATAAAGAACCTCCCTTGGAGGGGGCTGGGGAAGGGGGAGGGAACCGGGGACGTTGGTGGTGGGAGATGGGCACTGGTGGAGGGACGGGTGCTGGAACACTGTATGACCAAAACCCAAATATGAACTTTTTAATTGTATATCTTTTTTATTTGTATATCTCACGGTGGTATAATAAAATACTTAAAAAATAAAATATATATCTCAATAATATAACTGTAATACAAAGCATTGCCAACATTGTAATGGCCATCTAAAACAAACCTACAACCAGTATCATTCTTAATGATGAAAGCTGAAAAAGTTTCCTCTGAGATCACGTAAAAGTAAAGGACGGCCACTGCCCCTTTTTGTTCAATACAGAAGAACTATATGCAGTACAGTATATTATAGAAATCTTTACAACAGCAATTGGGCAAGATACAGAAATCAAAGGGACACAAACTAGAGAGGTAAAAATAAAACTATCACTACTTTCAAAAGACATACACAGAAGACTTAACGAGTTCTCTAAAATGCTCATATAAATGATGATAAACAATAGATCAAATTCTCTGACTACAATTTAATACACAAACACACACACAAACTGTCACATCCCTATATGCAAACAGTGAATCAGAAGAGAAAAAAGTAAAAAATATTAGGAAAAAAAATACTGAAGACATGAGAAAACACTAAGCAATAGAGGATAATCTTAGGTAGTGGGAAAATATTCCATGCACATAGATTGGAAAAATAAATTTGTAAACATAACTTTCAATCCATGTTCAATGCATTTCCAATCAAAATTTACTAAGAAATAATAAAATGGGACGTATCCCTCTACTCAGTCTTAAACTATACTATAAAACCATAGTAGCATGACACTGACCAATGATAAGTCTCTGATAGTGGGTTAAAATAAAAAACCAAAGCAAAATCCCAACTCTTGGTCACATAATTTTTGACAAAGGAACTAAGTACATGAAGTGAATTAAAGACAGCCATTTCACCAAGTGGTGCTGGGAAAAGTTGACCGCATGACAACATGTAAATTAAAGACCACATATAAAATAAATGCATCTGAATCCATATGTCAAACTATACACATAAGTCATTTCAAAGTGGGTAAAAGATTTAGAGATCGGGGTTATAATGCGAAAGTGATTTCTTATCCTTTTTGGGTTCTTGAGAATTGCTTGAAAGATAAGCATACAAACGCAGATAAAGTGAAGTTAACTTATTGTGCAGAAAAGGAGAAGATTAGGTCCCTCCTCAGATACCCATGCCTCTCCAACACCCATGGATGATGTTTCAGTCCTGTCTTCAATGCTGCCAATTCAGTGTATGACCCCTCCCCACATCCAGCTACAGCCTACCTGATCTGGTGAATGAGAGAGTGAGCTGGCATGTAAGTGAGCAAGTGAAGAGAGAGAGGAAAGGGGAGGCCTGCAGCAGCAGCCCCCTGTCTGTCTTCTTCTGAGGGGGGGAGAGAGTCTGGGTTTCCCTTTTCAAATCCCACCCCCAGGCATTACCTTTACCATTGGCTACCTGTTCAATGGGTATGACAATCGGCTAAAGTGCCTTGTGTTTTCCACTCTAGCTCCAGCTGTATCAAAGTAACTGCATTCTCCATGGTAACTCCAGCTGTATCAAAAGCAAAATGCACGGAGGAAAACATTGGCAGAGCACTCCAATTTTTTTTGTCACAAAGGGATTTCAAATGACTTGATAACATTGGCAAAGGAAACAGAAATTAAAATTTGAAAAACCATTATTTCTGCATGAAGGAAAATAAATAAGGTGCCCAACCCCAGATAAGCAGAAGGTAGGGCTCTTTAGTTACATCTACTTAGCCTTGCCCAATCCTGGCCCTGGAAACTCTGGAACCAGGCATTAGGGCCCCGCTGTTCACTAACGATTGCCATTTTGCACCCATATCAGGATTGAACCCCTACTCAAGGAGACCGCAGTCAATCTGCGTCACTCCTTGGCCACTCATTTTTTTTACCTCGTCATAACTTGCTCTAAACATAAATATTTCTTTATGAGAAGAGTGCTTCTGAAAATTTATTCTTATGAATTATTACTGAAAACTGTTGCTGTCAGACTTTAAAATTCTACTCCTGAAAGTTGTTGAGGCACTTAAATTGGACTTAGCAAGGTCATCTCTTGTATCACTTGTCTTCCCATTGTTCATCGATTTGCTTGAGCGGGCACAAGCAACATCTCCATATGTCCTGTCACTTGCTAGTGTAGCCCAAGGGCATCTGCTCACTCAGGAATATGGAGAGCCTCAAAACCATTCCTTCAGGTCATGGGAATGAGGTCTATAATTGTTACTGGTTTTAGGCATATCAATTACAACACAGGTAGCTTGCCAGGCTCTGCCATGTGGGTGGTATACTCTCAGTAGTAGGCTCTCATCTAGTGCATTTACTGATGAACCAGAGAGAGATCTGCTTTTCTCTTTTGTGGAGCTCTGACAAGATGTGGAGTCGGAATGTTGAAAATGGCTGCCCTCATGGTGTGGAGGTTCCTCTGGCTTCTTGTGAGGCTCTATTGGGATGGCAAGCCAGGACTAGATCATCTCTTAAAACCCGGGAAAAAAAAAGGCTGAACAATATAGCTTTTTTTTATTGGACTTAGCAAGGTCATCTCTTGTATCACTTTAAACTGGAAGGCATGTTTATGATCTTCTTCAGTAGCGAAACACATTAAGCACACACCCTGTATAGATGGACACAACCTGATTCAATCCCTGTTCACACCCTACCTTGTTAGGAATAAGTATACACCCTGTTTCAGTCCTTCTACTTGATTGGCTGACACAGTGTTCACATTCTACTCTCCCCCAGTTTAAACATCCCTGTTCCACCTCATAAAGAGGAGCTGTTTGCTCAAAGTGGTTCATGGAGACTTTGTGGATGCACTCTAGACCTTCTTAGTGGATATTGTACTCACTCAAGATCCAACCTCACCAGAGACATCAATATCTCTTACCAGTGACATAAACGTTCTTCCCTCTAATATTTTAGTTGTTTTTCAGTTTTTATATTTTAAACCCCTCTACAGAATTATTGATATTACTGTTTGGTACACAGCACCTGGATTTAGAGAGGAGTATGCTACCCGCACGGAAGAGCCTGGCAAGCTACCCGTGTCATATTCGATATGCCAAATACCAGTAACAATTATAGAGCTCATTCCCATGACCTGATGGAATGGTTTGAGGTTCTTTATGTTCCTGGAGCAAGCAGGTGCCCTTGGGCTCTACTTGCATGAGACAGTAAATATGGAGATGTTACTGGCTCAAACAAATCGATGATGAACGGGAAGACAGTGATACAGTGATACACAGCACCATACCACCATCATGTCAAGATCTCTCCAACATTGTTCCCAGTTATTTCATTGTTCCTATTTCCCCTTACTAGTTGACATCAGTTCTGTGATCAATGGTAGTCCAAAGGTTAGTTTTCAATGTTTATTGCTATTTCATTTCCTTAGTCTTCGGTAAAGGAGCAAAAGATATATTAAGTGGAGCAAAGAAAGCCTCTTCAACAAATGGTGCTGGGAAAACTGGGCGGCTACATGTAAAAAAATGAACTTAGACCTCCTTCTAACGCCTTGCACAAAAGTCAGATCAAAATGGATTATAGATCTCAACATCAGACATGAATCTATAAGGCACATCGAAGAAAACATAGGAGAAACGCTCTATGACATCGAAACTAAAAGTATCCTTAAAGACGACACACCACTGACCAAGCAAATGGAAGCAAAGATAAACAAATGGGATTATATAAAATTGAAAAGCTTCTGCACCTCAAAAGAAACGGTGACCAAGATACAAAGACAATCCACAGTGTGGGAAAGGATATTCACCCAATACCCATCTGACAAGGGGTTAATATCCAGGATATATCAGGCACTGGTAGCACTTCACAAGATAAAAACAGCCAACCCCATCAAAAAATGGGGAGAAGAAATGAACAGAAGCTTCCAAAAAGAAGAAATTCGAATGGCCAAAAGGCATATGAAAAAGTGCTATTCATCTTTAATCATCAGGGAGATGCAAATCAAAACAACAATGAGGTACCATCTCACACCACAGAGACTGGCACACATCCAAAACAGCAAGAACAACCGGTGCTGGCGTGGATGTGGGGAAAAAGGGGACTCTCATCCACTGTTGGTGGGAGTGCCGACTGGTCCAGCCCTTTTGGAAAACAGTATGGGCATTCCTCCGAAAACTAGATATTGAGCTCCCATTTGATCCAGCAATAGCACTCCTGGGAATATACCCTAGAGACCGAAAAACACAAAGCAGAAACACTATCTTTACTTCTTTATTCATCTCTGCGCTATTCACAATAGCTAGAATCTGGAAACAACCTAAATGCCCAAGAACAGAGGACCGGCTAAAGAAACTGTGGTACATCTACACTATGGAATCCTATGCAGCAGTCAGAAAAGATGAAATTATGAAATTTACCTGCAAATGGATGGATATGGAGACTATCATGCTGAGCGAAATTAGTCAGAAGGAAAAGGACAGATATAGAATGACTGCATTCATTAATAGGATATAAATAGATACCAGTGTTTTACTAAGTGTGGGAAATGGTAATGGCAGACTAAAACTCACCATTAAATATACGCAAAGAGACTTAAGTGATAAACTCTAAATATCTGCAGGGCTAGCCACAATGTAAAAAGAAGAGGGAGAGAGATGCAGACAGAGAGAGAGATAGAGAGAGAAAGAGAGAAAACAGGGGTACCTGCTATTGAGGCAGCATGGGGGTGGGTGGGGAGGGGTGGGGTACATTGGTGGTGGGAATGGGGCACTGGTGGAGGGATGGGTGCTAGAATACTGTATTACCAAGAACCAATTATGAACACTTTTGTAATTGTATGTCTCACGGTGGTATAATGAGAAATTAAATATATATACATGTATATATATGTATATTACATACAGGATGGGTTCTCATGTCTCCATATAATTTTACATAATAATTGTGCAAGTCTACATTCCCATCTAAATGATGAAAGATCCTTTCCCTTATTGAATGCCTGAGAGCACTGACTGAGAGCACTGGCTGTTCATGATCTTCTTGCCATGTTATATCTTATTGTTGCTTATTTTCATTTTCCTAATTAACACCGATAGACAATTTTCTTCACGCCTTGGCCATCTGTGCTAATCTTCTTTGGGGACTTGTATATTGAGCTCCTTTTTCTAAATTTTTATAGGTTTATTTGTTTTATATTGTTGATCGATGTGCATAATTTAAGTGCTTTGGATATAAATCATCTTCCTGGTGTGTGATGTTTGAATGTTTTTTTCCCATTCAGTAGGCCTGCGCCGTAGTGTTCTGTGGTTAATGCTGTATTTTGTTTGTTAGTTTGCCGCTGAGAACATTCTTTGAAGGGGTTCTGCATATGTTTTTTAATAACTTTGAATTTATTTTAGGATATGACAAAATATCTTAATAAACAAAGTCTTTCATATTCTGATGTTAGTTTTCCTACCCAACTTCATCATGCCGTATTGCTATTTTATTTTATTTTTTATTAAATTAACAAGAGAAAAGCATTTATAAACTTGTCCATGATTGAATTTTAGTCCTACAATGTCCCAACATCTGTCCCTTCATCAGTGTATATTTACCACCACGAATGTACCTAATTTCCCTCCTTTCACCAGCCACCCCCGTCTGTTTCTACTGCAGAACTAAGAATCCTCTTCACTATTTTAAATTCATCTCTCATTCTCACAATTAATGTCCATATTTCTACCACTAAAAATCCCAAAATTTCTTATCTAAATTTGCAATGAAATAATTTTATAAGGTACAAGCTACAGTCATGTACTAGTGTAAAAACGTTAGAAAGTGTCAGAATAAATGAATGACAGCAAAAATAACAAAAACCTACTTAAGAAAGCTTTCTATGCTATCTTTCTATGTACTTGACCTTACTTACTTTTTGGATATAAACATGTACTAATATATTCAAACAGAGCATATGAATAAAACATGAATGGGGCATTACTGAAAAAAGAACAAATTGAACCCTATTCATAGTCCAGTATTCATCCAATTTTCATTTTGTTTCAGAAAATATTCTTGAACTATTGCAAACTCTCTTTAAGATTCATTTTAAACTTATTATATAGGGATAGTGAATAAGAGGTAGTCAGATCTAGACTAGATTATTTTTAGTTCACACTAAAGTCTACAGTACAAAGCAATGTATGGGGGAATTCATATTATCAAATCATTACAACTTTCATGAGTACCATCCATCATTAATTCAAAACTCACCTCACAAGTATAATCCTTAATTTGGGACCAGACAGAAAGGACAGCTGATCAGGTGTTCACCTTTCATCCCATAAAATCAAATTCTATGGCACTTAATATTATCTCCCAAATCAACCAAGAATGATTCCTGAGTAAACAGTCAGAAGTAAGTCCAGAGCAGACCCAGATGTGACGTAAAAAATAAAATAAAAAGTAATACTTAAACAGCTTATTTTTAAACACAATTCCTTATAGAAAAATAAAACTTTAAATCATTCCTTATCACACAGCCACTAAATGATTTCTATCTTATCCACAACTGATATTAGTTTTTTAATTTAGAGAAAAATGTTGCATCCTGTCTGTTAAGATATCTAGTATTCTTAATTTAATAAGTTTTCCCTGTGATTGTGTTGAAACAACCTAAAAATGCATTGTATTATAAATACTAAATTTTGGCATTCTAATTAAAATATAAATTAAAGCTTAAAATTCTGTCTCTAAAAAAACTAACAAGTATTTTATATCGTTACTTTCAAAATTTTTTACAGCTCGGTAACTAAAATTCCTCAACAAAACCATTTAATCCATATTTACCTAAGTGGACTAAAGTATGTTTTAAAAATGTTATTGTTCACTCAGCATGATATTCTGCATGCCCATCCATTTATTAGTGAAATTCATAACTTCGTTTTCATGGTGACTGTTTATTATTCCTTTGAGTAGATATGCCATGGTTTATTTATCCTCTTGTCTGCTCTCAGACGCTCAGGTTGTTTCAGATTCTGGCTATTGTGATAGCGCTTTAGTAAACATAGAAATGCCTATTTTTTCCTGCAATGATTTTGTGCCCTCAGGGTATATTCCCAGAGTAGTATCGTGGGTTAAATGGAAGTTTAATATCTGGTTTTTTGAGGAATGCTAAAAATACTATTGTTTTCCCCAAAGTGTTGCACCAGGTAACATTGCCACCTGCACTCATTTGTGGCATAATTTAAAAATAAGACTAAAAATCAAGGTCAGTAGAAACTAGGGCCAGGAAGATGGTTCCATGGTTTGAAACTTGCCTCAAGTGGTGGTATGGAAAATCAGTTGGAATAGAAAAGGAAACACTATAACAATGATGGTTGGAAATGTTCATTCTGGATAAGAACTTCATGCTGAAAATAGGTAATGAACAAACATGAAAACATGATAACCTTTCAGTGCCTGTATTGCAAACCATAATAACCAAAAACAAAGATGAGAGAGAGAAACAGAAAGAGAAAGAGAGAGAGAGAGAGAGAGAGAGAGAGAGAGAGAGAGAGAGAGAACCTTCCACCTGCCAGAGAGACAGGCTGGGAGGGAGAGGTGGCGGACAGGAAACTGGGACATTGGTGTTGAGAAATGCACACTGGCAGAGACATGAGCGCTGGAACACTGTATGTTGAAGCCTGTGTGTGTCAGGTGATTACATGGAAAAAGTTACATATGGGTTCCTCAGCAGAGGAAGTAAAGAGGCATCTGAAAAGCTCTTTGCATATGGCAAAATATTAACTGAACTGTAAGAATCAATTTTTCTCTTAAATAAGCATACATGATGACAAAAAGGCATGTTTATTCATAGTAGGAAATACAGTCAGAAATTAATAGCCAGAAATATGCTTAATATTTGTATTTATATCAACTAACTTACTAATAGTCTTGAATCAAACTGTGGGTATGCAGATAATTATAAGGCTAGGAGGTGGCTGTTAGTGAAGGGGTATCTAAACTCTAGTGTAGTTCAAAAGCATAATGGCCATTAGATGTTAGCATGAGATTTTAGCTACATTGACTTATAATTTGATGCTAGCTACATCAACTTATAATTTCAACTTTGAAAATTGAAGACTTTTATTTATTTACTTTTTGGTGATGAAGTGAAACATTAAGATGTGCTCAGGGCTTTCCCCGACTATTGCTCAGGGATCAATCACTCCCGGCAATACTCAAGAGAGCCAGTGATCATAGTATAATAGGCGAGGGATGCTGTGACATGCAAAGGAATCACACCTTATACCTTATACCAGCTATGGCTCTGAAGAAGTTTTATAAAGGAGACGAAAGATTTATGCGGTAGCATTGACATCAAATAAGAGTAATTAGGCTAATTATGAATATCAAAAACATAAACATCATCATTTTTGTAAAAGCATGATCTAAACTCTAACAATGAAATAAGATTATCTCTTATATCAGAACACTGGAGAGAGAGAGAAAGAAATAATCTTAACAGATGTATATTCATGGGGTTAGTCACAAAATTTCATGAACTTCAAGCAATCTAGATGGTACCTACAAGGTCCTTTTTATTTCTACTCTGCACCACAGTAATTCTGAGTGTCCTGTCCTCTGTATACTGAAAGGGTCATGCTCTCTTGCCTGAGGGCAAACTAGGAAATTTTCTCCCATGATCTTGGCAGAGTTGATAAATGGAAGTCTCAACATAGCCAGGGTGGTATCTCCTGGTAAATTCTAATTGTCCCACAATGGGAGTAGCAGGTGTTAAAAGGCATTGTACTCAATCTAGATAACATGGATCACAATAGAGATTATAATAATAGTCCAAAAGTATTAATTCAAAATCAAAATGACTTCTGTAACTGCCACACCCTCCATCAATGTCTACAAAAAAAAGAGCTCTCAGTAGCATGACCTGTGGCTTAAAGGCTTGTAAATGACTTAAGTTGTAAGTAGCTTAAACAGCAAAGGTCCAAAGCTAGCTAGGCCCTGTCATTCAACAAGAGGTAACCAAAAACTACAAAAATAATAGTAATAGATTAATGATGAGTTGAGTTAGGCATTTCACAAAACTACTTTTGGGGCCACATCCTAAACTCAGGTATCAATTCTGGTGGGAATCTGGGAGCCACAAGGTGTGCCAGGGATCTAACCCTCATATGTCACGTGTAAGACAAGAACCCTACTCACAGTACTATCTTTCTGGCCTAACAAAATTCTATTTTTTTTCTTTTTAAAGTCTGTTAACACAAAAGCAGATTTTCTCGTGCTTGTGGGTTCTTGAGAATTGTATGAAAGATATGCATACAATACTCAGAAGAGCAAAGGTTTATTCCAGGGGCTGGAGCGATAGTCCAGTGGATAGGGCATTTGCCTTACACGCAGCCAACCTGGGTTCAGTCCCCAGCATCCCATACGGTCCACTGAGCACTACCAGGGGTAATTCCTGAGTGTAGAGCTAGGAGTAACCCATGAGCATCGCCAGGTGTGACCCAAAAAGGAAAAAAAAATAGTTTATTCTACAGATGGGTCTAGGTTCCTCCCCAGATGTCTAGACTACCCTACTCACTTGTCACTTGTCTTCCTGTTGTTCATCAATTTGCTCAAGTGGGTGCCATAATGTCTCCATTCGTTGGGAATGAGGTCCATTATTGTTACTGTTTTTGGTATATCTAATACACTATGGGTAGCTTGCCAGTCTCTGCCATGGCTCTCGGTTAATCCCAGGGGGCCCAGTCTTTTTCTATGTCAGGCCATCAACCATCCATGGCCCACGGGGCAGAGCCCTGGGTGTAGACAAGACTGTCTACTGTCTGCCACCTGCCTATGCAGCCGGGCACCGCAGCCACACCTGCAATACCCGGAGGGGCTTGACCACCCTATTACCAGTGAACAATGTCCTTGTCCTGTCCCTTATACTACCTGGTCTGTTGTATGCCTTTCCTGTTCTAACCCGCACAGTCTAATCACCACCTGTGAATGATGTTCTGGTCCTTTCCTGGTGCAGCTTTATTATATATGCTTTCCCAGATACGGCCACTGCCGCCCCTGAGCGCCCGATGCCTTTGCTCCATGCCATGACTGTATCCCAACATTTCCTATTGCCTAGGCCCAGGTTTCTTACTCTCTGGCAATGATACTGTGTGCTTGAGCCCTGTTCTGCACTTTATCCCTTCCTGGGCATCCAAATATGGCCTATATCTGAGTTGTTTTGGGGTCTGAGCCCAGCCCATATTGTTCCCCTGTCTGCCCCTGTGGTGCCCACCTCTCCTAAGCCCTAAGCTGGTATATGCAGCCCTTTCTGACTTGCAGATTCCGTGGAGAGAGTGGTGGGTCCAGGTAGTCCTTGTTTGAAGGTAATGGAGGGCTGACAAAAGATGGAGAAGAGCCAATCTCCTCACCCACTCTCTCTCTCCCTCCATCTCTCTCTTTCTCCCTCCCTCTCTCTTTCTCTGTATGCTTGTGCTAGGAGTCTTGTATTGGTAGTCAAATCCCACCTCCACAGAGTCCCTTATACCTCATGATTTGCTAGCTGTTTCAGGGGCAGAGATTCAAAGCAACCTGGTGCTCTACACCTCAACCTGCTGTAACAAATCTAATAAGAAAATGTGTAATGAAAATCTTATTAGTATAAATTTTATATACTTTCATGTTTGCTTAAAATAAAATCAACTAAAAATTTCAAAACTAAAAACAAACTTTTAATTTGGTTGTGTTTTATGTGTTATCCATTATATTAATAAATTCCTAATTTTTAGATGTCATAGTATTGAAGAGATTAATTCACCTATGTAAAAATATATCTATTATCAATGCTAAAGTTTTACCTCGCATGTATCTAACTAATTAGTGCTGATGGGATAATCATTATTTGAATTCTAAAGAAAGCCAAATCTATATAAGAAAAAATAATATGTATTGATTTTTATGTATTAAAATATATAATAATACATTTTGCTTTACTTATTAAAATAGTTTTTGCATATTAAATTTGATCAAGTAGAAAAGGAACTTCTGAAAAAAAATCACTGTTTTCACTGTATCATTGTCTTCCCATTCATCGATTTGCTCGGGCGGGCACCAGTAACATCTCCATATGTCCTGTCTCATGCTAGTAGAGCCCAAGGGCATCTGCTTGCTCCAGGAACATAAAGAGCCTCAAACCATTCCATCAGGTCATGGGAGTGAGGTCTATAATTGTTACTGGTTCTTGGCATATCAAATACGACACGGGAGGCTTGCCAGGCTCTGCCGTGCTGGTGGCACACTCTTTTAGCCACCTCTAAATCCAGCATTTATTGATAACCACGTGGCCGAAAGCTGGGCTGTAATAAGCTCTTCAAAAAATAGGCTCCTCTGAAAAAATATTTGAATTGAAACAAGAACTTGACTCTGTCTTAGAGCTGTTGAAAGTTGATTATCTCTATCTCTTTAATTGCTCTCTTTCTGTTTGACCAACAGGCCTCTGAGCAAAATACAGTAGCAATCAGAATCATAGATATAAGAAGCAAGTGAGCAAGACATTTGTGATTTGAATTATGCTTCAGTGGAACAGTGATGTTATAAATGGAATAGATATCAACTAGATAGATAATATTTATTTTAGTGTGAGCATAAATTCTAAGATTATAAGTATATTTAATTTTAAAAATGCCTCTGTGAAAATTCTAGCTTCTAAAAATAGGATAGTCCCTTTGCACTACACATACATCAACAATTCTAACATTGAGAAAATATATACTTTTAAAATTGCTGCAGAGGTTACAAATTACAGTGCCTGTGGGTCTACAACCACTTCAGTAGTGCTCAGGGTCTACCAGGGTCACCAAGCCATTTCTCGTGGTACTCAAGAGGCCGTGGATCAAATCAAGGGCATTTCACAGGCCTTGTAGATACCACTTGAGCCACAGTCCCAAAAATACATAATATAAACCATTTTTAAAGCACTAGCGAGTGACAAAAAATATGCCTTAAACTGAAAAGTTGTGGGAATGAGGATATAGTACATGGGTAGACTGCTTGCTTGCCTTACACACAGCTGAGCAAAATTTGATCCCCAGATCTCATTTTGTTCCCATGAGCACCTCCAGGAGTGATCCTTGAGCATTAGTGACACGAGTAAACCCTCAACACTGTTGGCATGTGGTGTATAAATGCACCGAAAGGCAAACAAAACTAGTAATACTTGCAAGATGGTAAGAAATTGGGTATGTACATGTATAAGATTTTTCTAGTGGCCTTATCCCAGCTGATTACCTCAGGTTTGCTGACAAGAGACAAAATATTGGTGGGTTAAAGCACAAGACAGGCTTGATGGATTAAGCCTCCTGGACTTAGTGCTTTAGACTGTATTTGTGATTCCTTTCTACAGGAACCCGTTGCTATTTTTCTTTCTTCTGGTAGCCTTAAGAGTATAATGAACATATAATGTCTATGATACTTAATGGTTAAAATATTGTTGCCAGTATCTCTATTGTCATAGGCAAATTCGCTATATGACTACCTATTATGACTTCCAGTGTGCATACCCTCTGTGTGATGAATTTTCATCTCTATATGTATACAAATACACAGTTGAATGTATATTTTATTTCATTTTATTGGTGCGATAGATTGAGCCACCCCTATAATGCTCAGAGCTTAATCTTGACTCTATCCCTAAAGATAAACGCTGAGGTTCTCTGACAAACACATTCAGTGCTAGGTGTTCAAAGTGGTCTCACCTATGACAAGGAAAGCACCTTATTTCCTGTATCTCTATGGAACAGATGGTTGTGTTTAATTAATTGAGATCTACATTCTAGAGATAACGTCAATGACTTAGTAATGAAAATAATTTGATGAAACAAAAATGTTTTATTGCATTTAAAACAGAAAATTGAGTCTATTATAACTTTAGAAAGTGAACCTGGCATTTAACCCTACAGACACAATGACCTTAGTTGGACAACTATTGTGATCATCAATGATCACAACATGTAAACTTGCAAAACATTCAAAGATACCATGAGAACTCACCTACATCACACTTTAGGCCTAGTTCTGTGAAACACTGCGTTTAGAATCCAGTTATATAGTATATGAAAACTTCAGACATATAGAACATTTTTTTTTAAATTTAACTACTCAGATTATGTTCACTCCCTCATGTCACCATAGAAGTGATATGAATGGTCATCAATGAAAAAACAACACTCAAAGTGAACTTCATGTTCAGAAGGGAAAGTTTCATATCTTCCTTGTGGTCTTGGATCCTAAAGAATAGAGAAACTTCTCTAGTAAAACACTATTGAAATAATCACTGATTCTTTCTTTATTCAGCACGTGTTACTCTGCTCTGGAGGTCTTTCATCGTGCTTTTCATTTCACTTACCACATTTTTAATATCTATCGTTTCTGCTTGTATCTTGGTCTGCATTTTACTCATTTCTGCTCTCATGTACTCTTGTATTTTTATTGATTTTGTATTCAATTGCTTCTTTGAGTTCCTTATGCATCCTTAACAATTCCTTCCGAAATTCCTTATCAGAGAGGTTATATAGCTCATCATTATTGCTTGGCTCATTCGGGCTAGAGACTTTACTCACTGAGCTTGATGGAATTCTGCGTTGCTTTACCATTATGACTATTATAGGTTGCAAATATGTATTCTTGGGTGGCTAGATAGTACAGTTAGTAGGTGTCTGGATTGTTGGCAAAGTTTGGGGTCGGCCGCAAGGAATGTAGGGACGAATGCTCACTAGTATCTCAGGTAAGATAAATACTAAGTAGTTAGCATGAATGTGCTAGCCTCTACACAGTTTTGAGTTTGGGGATGTGGGTGGGTGCTTCCACTGGCTACATAGGGCTACACACACCTGGTAGGGGGTATGGAAGGCATTTGTGGGAGCTGAGAGAAAGTGGTTCGGTGGCGGTTCTGGGGCTCTGTGTGCCTCAGCCTGGTTGCTGAAAGTTCTGGGCCTTTACCCTGGGACTGGGTGGTTCCCAAGCTCTTCAGGGCTTACACACACCTGGTGGGGGATGGGAAGCATTTGCAGGACTTTTTGTGCAGGGAACCTTGTCATTATCAATATTGTAAATCAGTGCCTAAAATAAAATTAAAAAATAATTCTGTAAATAAAATTCACCTTTAAAGCTTCAAATGATAGTTAAAATAATATTGAAACTCAGAAAGCTAGTTTATAGAACATCGTACAGCTTGCAAATGAAAGTTATAAGATGTTGAAGCACTAAGAGCTAAGAATTCAGTCCTTTACTAGAAATGGTAGGTTTTACTTAAAGCACTTTAGTCTCAGGGCCTAGTCTTTCATTGTAAAGCCTCAATTCTACTTTTTGAATGAAAATATTGCTGATTATAAATATTATCCACTCAGGATGTGACTGTCATGTGCTTTCAGTGGATACCACTGGGGCAGTTAATACATGAACTGTGCTTCCAGCATTAAGTTTATATCAAGTAGAATATCAAGGAATAGACTCTATGTGATATCAAGCCATCAAATCTCTTATTAAAGTAGAAATCTAGGGATGGGAGCGATAGTCCAGCAGGTAGGGCATTTGCCTTGCACGCGGCCAACCCAAGTTCGATCCCCGGCATCTCATATGGTCCCCTGAGCACCGCCAGGAGTAATTCCTGAGTGCAGAGCCAGGAGTAACCCCTGAGCATTGCCACGTGTGACCCAAAAAAGCTAAATAAATAAATAAATAAGATAAATAGATAAATAAATAGATAAATAGATAAATAAATAAATAGATAAATAAATAAATAAATAGAGTAGAAATTTAGAGTTAGAATATAACAGACAAAGTTTGCCCATTCTGAGAAGAAGAATTAAAGCCCTAGAATGCACTCACACAAAAAGTCTTCAGAAGATCAGGGATCTAGCTCAGATACAGAGTATTTGTCATCATACGAGAGCTATTCCATCTCATTAAAAAAAAAGTAAAGAAAGAAAGAAAGAAAGAGAGAAAGAGAAAGAGAGAGAGAGAAAGAGAGAGAAAAAGAAAGAGAAAGAAAGAAAGAAAGAAAAGAAAGAAAGAAAGAAAGAAAGAAAGAAAGAAAGAAAGAAAGAAAAGAAAGAAAGAAAGAAAGAAAGAAAGAAAGAAAGAAAGAAAGAAAGAAAGAAAGAAAGAAAGAAAGAAAGAAAGAAAGAAGAAAGAAAGAAAGAAAGAAAGAAAGAAAGAAAGAAAGAAAGAAAGAAAGAAAGAAAGAAAGAAAGAAAGAAAGAAAGAAAGAAAGAAAGAAAGAAAGAAAGAAAGAAAGAAAGAAAGAAAGAAAGAAAATATTGCTGATTATAAATATTATCCACTTAGGGTATAATACTTAGGGTAACTCAAATGCTTGTTTTATCTTTTTCCTAAGAGAGAAATATCTAATCATCGTGTGCTAGAGCTGTTGTAAGAGCTACACTCACAGAATAGTAAAATGTTCTTTTATGAAATTCATGTGATATTTTTAATAAGCATTTACCACAATGACCCTTTTATCAATTATACACTAAATTTTTAAATCTGATACTGCCTCCTTTATAGGTTTCTGTTCGGGGATTTCTGGCTATTAAAATTCCTGTCTTTCTACATTTTGTTATTCTGTTTTTCCAGCTGGTTTTACTTTTCTAATGCATGTAGAAAAAAATCAACTTATCAATTTGTATATCAATTTGTTCACATATATTTTGAAATACTGGAAAGTAAACTTTCAATATTGTTTAACGATGTACTGGAAATGATGAGGTTCGTCTTTTCATTTTCTTTCTTGGAACTGATTAGTTTTCCTATCAAATTCCTTGTCTGTGAAATTTTCACTTTCACACACTAGCAAATAGGTCACTTTTTTAATACTGCTCTAACTTATGTGAAAACATTGTGTCTCTTTCTGGGATTTTATTTATTTATTTATTTATTTATTTGTTTGTTTGTTTGTTTATTTATTTTTGCTTTTTGGGTCACACCCGGCAATGCTCAGGGGTTTCTCCTGGCTCTGCACTCAGGAATTACTCCTGGCGGTGCTTGGGGACCATATGGGATGCCAGGGATCAAACCTGCAAGGCAAACGCCCTACCCGCTGGGCTATCGCTCCGGTCCCTCTTTCTGGGATTTTTAATGATTTCTGATGTGAATAATCACTTACATTATCTACTGGCTATAGACACTTTCCTGATTAAAAAAAAAACGTTTATTCATATCCTCTTATATTCAGGCAATCACTTTGATTTCTATTTTTTAATAAATACTTGGCCACACTTGGTGTGCTCGAGGCTATGCTATATTCAGCTCTGGGTCTGTGCTTTGGGCTAACTCCTGAGACCATTTGCTGTGTGAGGGTTCTAGCTGGTCTTGGCTGTAGGTAAAACAAAGGCCGTAACCCCTGTACTGCCTCTGGTCCTGACTTACTTCTTTTATATGATGTAACTAGGGGACCTTTTCCATGTTTTTCCTATGTGACTGTTTTTCTCCATTAATTCTGGATGTGGCTTATTATCATACATTTGTTAAGCACACATTCTAGAGCTGATACTGATCTCTTAATTTTGTTCACATATACATATGTTTCTATGCCCAAAATGTTTCATAACTATAGCACTGTAATAAAATTGAAATAAGTAGTTGAAACCTTTAACTTTTCTTTCACTATGTTGTTTTAATGGCTTAATTATTGTATTAAAAATGATAAAACAGTCTATTTTTATTCCAACTGAAACGTATTTGGAGTTTTGATACAGTATTTTCATCTAAAGCTTTCTGAGGATGGTAAGTACACAAATAACATTAATTTTTGTAATGCCTGATCATATACCATCTTTGCATTAGTGTTCTCTTCATTTTCTTTCACTGATGATTTACAGAACTCTCATGAGATCACTTCACCCTTTATTATACTTCTAAGAATTATTATTTTGGCTTAAGTCATGAGTCTATTACCTCTCTTGCTGATAGTTTTCCTGTTAGTTTACAGAATTCAATAGTACTTCTTTCTTATTTTATGATCCATATGTCTTATATATATATATATTTCTACCTAATATTTATGTATAAATTTGTTGATACAATATGGATTAATAAATCATCTCTCCATAAATATTACAGCTGATGGATAGATATAGTTATAAATTCCATATAGTTATAGATTTAGGAAAAATCTTGGTTTACCAATTTGATAGAGAAATAGATCTTAGTAAAAATAGACATTCTTTCCATTATCTTAGAAAAAATATCTTTATTTTGCTACCGTTGGTGTTGGTTGTGAGCTTGGTGTAAGTGTGTGATACATATGTATATATATATATTATGTATATATATTATGTATATATATTATGTATATATATTATGTATATATATTTGTTGGAGGACAGATTTAGCTATTCTGGGAGTTTTGTTGTTTTGCTCACTCCCAGCTTAATCTACTTAAGTCAAGGTTCATTCTAATGAGATTTCTCTTCTATGTAAACACTGCTAGAGGGTGTGGCAGTTACAGAAGTCACCTTGATTGAATAACTTCTGACTTATACATCTACTAAGACTTCTATGTTTTCTAGATTGGGCACAACTCCTCTTTATACCCACTGCACCCAACGTGGGACAATTAGAATTTACCAGGAGACTACCACCCTGGCTACGCTGAGAGACTATAGGAAGGATCATACTAGTTTGCTCTAAGCAGGCGAGAGTGACCCTTTCAGTACACGAGAACAAGATACTCAGAATCACCCTGGTGCAGATAATAATAAGAAGGACCTTGTGGGTACCATCTAGATTACATGAAGCTCATGAAGTTAAGATGTATTACTTTATATCAGCCCTCTCTCTCTCCAGTGTTTTACATAAGAGATAATCTCCTTAGTCCCTGGCATAACCTCTGTTTATACCTGCAATAGGGTGTGGCACTACACTCTGTTTAGGGTTCTTTGTTGACATGACAACCTCCCGATCGGATTACTTTGGTGTATATAAGGGGCTGACTTGAGGCCCCTTCACCCCTTTTACCTTTTGCCTTTTGGTTCCTCAGCCTTCAGCTTTTGGCTCCTGCGGCTTTTGGCTTTTGGCTTTTGGCCTTTTGCTCTTTGGCCTTTTGCTCCTTCTTCTGAGTAGGACTCAGCTCGGGTGAGATCCTCTCTTTTTGGTGGGAGACTTAGGCTCTTTTGTATGGTCTAAGTTTAGACCATAGCTAGAGTTTGTTCATTATATTGGAGTGCTGTGGAAGAGCTTTTGTACTATTAAAAGCCATTTTTGGAACTGCACCGGACTCGTGAGTTTTCATCTGTTCTCCCGGCATCCTCGGAGGTAGAAGACAACCTCTGTCCTGACACTGTCGGGGACCCCGGCGGCGTTCCCGACATATATTAGTATTATGTGGAAACATAATACCATATACCACATAATACCATATACCACATAATACCATTTTCCACATCTGGACTTCCCTCTCGTCAGAACTCCACCCAGCAACAGTCTATCACAGCCTGTCTTGTGTGGCTGCTTGCGGCAGCGTGGTTCATCTATAAATGCTATATTTAGAGGTGACTACAAGGGTATGCCACCTGCATGGCAAGCCTGGAAAGCTGCCCTGTTTTATTTGATATGCCAAATACCAGTAACAGTTATATTAGTTCATTCCCATAATCTAATATAATGGTTTGAGGCTCTTTATGTTCCTGGAACGAATAGATGCTCTTGGGCTCTACTAGCATGAGACAGGACATATGGAGATATTATTGGTGCCCGTTCTAGCAAATAGATGATCAACGGGAGGATAGTGATAGTGATTAGTATTATATTAAGCTTATTCTTCCTTTGCACACAATAGTTAAATTGAGGCCTGCAAGAAAGATATAACTGACAGAATATTAGGCTATCAACTTAACACCAATGCATACTAAAATACAATTCATTATTGACGATTACTTCAGAGGCAATGAGCTTTGGGAATGCTTGAAAATGGTAATGGAGGCTGGAGTTAAATGCTAAAGCTCAGTGAAAGCCCAAATTCCAATGGCCAGTTGCCCACTCATATACCAGGAATATAATTTATACATTCATGGCCAGGGTCTATAGAAAAAGAGGATGCAAACACAAGTAGGGCCCATGACACCAATTCTTCCCAAATCCAGGAATTCCCTCAGGCTGACAAGGCCTGGAAGCAGGGACACCCAGGAAGCCATTGTGCTTCCAGAGGGCTCAGGGGATCTCAGAAAGAACAGTCATGGCACAAGAAGAAGAGCTAAAGGGCAGAGCAGGTTGGGCAGAGGGACTCAGGGTCCCGAGTAGGTGGAGTCTGTGATGTCTTTACTCTGCTGTCCCCTGTCCCCTGCCCCACATTCTGACCCCTTATGATGTAGGCAGGCAGGACTATAAACATCCAGGGCCTGGTTGCTCAGCACTCATTTGCCTCAGGCAAGTTACCAAACATACATGGATATTGTTGACATTACTAGTCCCCTCTGCCCCCCAACCAAACCTCAAAATAACTTCCCCATTCATCTGTACCTTCTCCTAATCCTTCCCTTCCTCCAACGTGTTTTCACCATCGCATGTTTGTCATACCACCACTATTTTCCTCCATCTGATCACAATCACATGAGTACACAGGGCAAGCTCTTAAGGAATTTAGTGGCAGGTTGAGTTTGGTCAATTCGGGGGTACACTGAGTTTGGGGAATCTGAAACAGGCCAGAACATCATCCTCTCTGAGTCTAGAGAAATTGGCTCATGGGTTCAACAGGACCCTTGACAGGGCTTTGCCAGCAATATCACGTGTAACCTAATAAGCAGATTCAACCGATTTTAGCATCTTGGAAAATTATTCAGGGTAAAATTCCAGAAGGAAGTTCACTGAATTACTTGGATGCTCAGATGAAAATCCCTGAGTACCTACAAAGAGCCGAGAGAAACAAGTCCCATAGACTCACCGTCTTCTGTTGGATTCTAGCTTCCCAGGAGAGCCCGCCAAACAAGGAGAGTCCATCACTGGAAGAGAGCCCGCCATCGGAAGAAGGCCCGCCATAAGAGGACAGCCTGCAGGTACAGATGGCACAGTAGGCAATGTAAGTAGCTGCCATCTCTGCCCGAGCTCTCTAGTTCCTTGCTATCAAACCTCAAGCCAAAAACAAAGAGGATGTCAATGTAGACATGATACCTCTGGTAAGTCAGGGCTTTGGGAGAGACATGGGTGGCCAGAGAGGCAGAGCCTGGGGGAATGTGGGTGATTCCCTCTTATCCAGCAATAGAAGGAAGCCTGGCAGAGTGTGCTGCCCTCCAGGTGGGCTCGGCGACGGGATAGGCCACTTGTGTCTCTTAACTTCATTAAAGTTGCCCCAGGGCTACGTCCTGAGTTCTATGGGAGGGAATGGTTGAGATTTCTGGAGATTCTGAAGTCCCAAAGCATGGTGAGAAGGGCTTTTATCTGGAATCAGGCAGATCTGTGAGTCTTGTCCATTGAGTTTGCGGGCAGAACTTTGTGACTTTCAGACACGGTATTGTCCTGGCTCCTCTGTGAATCCTGGATGAGAAGTTCTGCTGCTGTTCTCCTGACTTAGACACCCTCCTGCTTCCCCAGGGAGGAGACTCCATTATACCATCCGGAGAGAGGAGCACATCACCCAGATCTGTGGGGACAGGTGACTATTCTCTGGCCTTCCCTCCAGTCCAATATCAAGGCCCTGGGTGTGCCAACTATGGTCAGGGGTGCGTAGAGCCATGGGAACAAGCTGGAGTTTGAGACGTTGTTAATTGTGACGCCACGGATGAGGGGCCTAGGAGGGGGCATATTTCCAGGGTTTTCTCTCCCTGGATGGGTTTCATACTCACTCATCTTGGCTTCACACCTGTCTTGTGAGTCTTCTCAGACACCAGAACTGGCACCAGCATGGCACTTTCTGCCAAATGCCATCAAGAGTCTCAGCGGTCAGGGCAGTGCCCAACCTTCACCCATTTCTCTCTAGATCCATTGGTCACCATGATGCCCCTCCTCAGACCTGGAAAGCTTCTGATCCCAACCATCCAATGCCTCCAACTTCCACCAGGGATTGCTAGATCTGGTTCAGGCCTCTTCCAAACATCTGGTCCGGGAGGGGGGTTTCCCTTCCCCTCCAAATCCAGGCCCCAACCTGACACCCCTTCACCCCCAGGCAACTCCCAGGCCCTGCCTGACCATTCTCCAGTCCATCCCCAGCTCCTCCGCTGTCCTCGCCTGACTTTATCTCGATGTGCCCCTGAGAGAAGGGTGCAGTGCCCATCCGGAGGATGCTCACCCTTCCTCCAAGTCCAGCCTTCCCCTCGCAGTGTCACCTACCAGAGGGGGCAGTGACTGCCAAAGGCGATGCCCAGACTTGTTCTGCAGTCCAGTCCTTGGCGTATCACCGGGATGAGGACAGGGCAGAAGACATCGTGTAGGACAGGGCTTTCCCGGAGCCTAGTCTGTACAGGGCAAAGTCACTTCACAATCTGGCTGTGCCTCTGCCCAGATCTCAGCATAGGAATTCCTGTGTCCTTATCCCCATTGAAGAGGCCGAGGACGAGGGGTCCCACGATTCCTCAACCGATGTAGAGGGGTCACTTTCCCTGAGCGAAAAGGAGGAGCTCCCGAGATTGTGGTACCTACCTTTTTCCCAGAGGTGAGCCCCTTCCCTCCCTGCATCAGGCGGCCCCGGGAGGCATGCAGAAAGAGGAAACTCCACCATGTGCGGTTCAACATAGCAATGGCACCGCGTCCCAGTAGAGCTCTAAGATGCCTGATGAAGTTATGCCTTATCTCGCCTCCCCGAGGAATAAAATGATTTCTTATCCTTACGACTGTGGTGGCTCGCTGGGTCCTTCTTGATGCAGAAAGGAGCTGAGGGGTGCAGTAACTCGGACCGTTCACTAATGGGAAGGACGGGGGCGATATACAGCCCATGAGTCTCCCTACGCGAAGGGGGAGTCCCATAAACTGCATAGGGTGAGGAGGGGTCCATGAATCCCTAAGGGAAGAGGAGGAGCCACCGGAGATAGTGGTTCCAACCTGTTTCCCACCAGTGAGCCCCTTTCGCCCTGCATAAGGCGAACCGGGGAGGCTGGCAGGAAGAGGACATGGTGCCATGTTCGCTTCAACGAACCAACGGAACCACGCTCCAATGGAGATCTCTTCCTCGGTGCTGTAAGATGCGTATTTTGCTGTGTTACGCTCCCCGAGGTATAAACAGTTTTATTCCCCCTAGGACTATGGTGGCCTGTTGGGTCAGAGTCTTCCGCTGTATCTAGGGGCTGCTTTGGAAGGCAGAGGTGATGCCTCCCCACTTCCCTGCGGACATTGGAGCCACCGAAGTATGCACGAAACGGGTCTGTGGCCACAATCACTGCCTCATGCCCATGCACCTTCTAGAGCCCCTACTGCAAGAGAATCGAGGGTTAAGTTGCTCCCCAGAAGTAGAAAGTCTGACCTGAAGGGGTGAAGAGGTAGACCCGTGCATGTGTGTGTGTTGGGGGGGGGTGGTTGTGGTGGTGGTGAGCTGAGCACAGTGATGAGCCTGGGCAGTGACAGGGAGGCCTCCTCCAGAGAAACTCTCGGCGCCCTTGGAAAGGTACGTTGAGAGCCGTGCCTGTACGTGGACCTGCCCTTATTGGACTCTAGTGGTGCTGCCGCCAGGGGAAAATCCCTGGAATTGTTATATACGAGGAAACAAATTGACATTTCAGGCATATGGAAACATATCCGTTGCTTGAAATAAAAGTGTGATTTATGGTATGGTGGCACCATCATCTGCATTTTGGAAACTGGTCTGCAAAAGGCGCCTCAAGAGGATTAAATATTGGGTAAAATTCCTTCGAGAGCCCTGAAATTCCTATTGCAGAAATTCCCAGAAAGCAGAAAAGCCAAGCAGTACTGGTTTTCTTTAATACTGTTTTAATTATGTTAGCCAAATCCTTGGCCTTGGGCTTCACAGTGACTCCAAACAAAGTCGACAGCTCCGAATTCTAGGTCCTCTAAGTAAGTAGCATGGGGCAATTTTGGCAAAGGCAGGACAGGAAAGAAGCAGAAATCCAACAAAAACTTTTTCTTTTGGCAAATAAAAGAGAGAGAGAGTGAAAGAGTGAGTGAGAGGGAGGGAGGGAAAGAGGGAGGGAGAGGGAAGGGGGACGGAAGGGGAGGGAAGGAGGGAGTGAGGAAGGGAAAGAGGGGGAGGAGGGGAGGGAGAGAGGGAGGGAAGGAAGGAGGGAGGGAGGGAAAGAAGGAAGGTGGGGGAATGAGGGAGGGAGGGAAGGAGGGAGGGAGGGAAAGAAGGAAGGTGGGGGAATGAGGGAGGGAGGGAAGGAGGGAGGGAGGAAGAAAAAGAAGGAAGGGAGGGAGAGAGGAAGGAAGGAAGGAAGGAGTTACTGACAGATGAAGGAGGAAGACTAGTAGGAAGGGAGGGATATCGGAAGAAGACAAGGAGGAGAGAAGACGGAAAGGATAACTGGAGGTAAAGGTGGAAGGGATGATGGGAAGTTGGGTAGTACAATACAGAAGGAAGGATGGAAGGATAGAAAGAAAATCAGGGAAAAGTGAATGGAGGAAGGAAATGGAGGGAAGGAAAGGAGAAGAGAAAGGATGGACTAGATTAAAGAAATTTGGCAGTTAACATTTTAATTATACATTCGATATCTAAGACTTTTATGATACATTTCTGTTGCAGGACTACTCTAAGAGCCTCTGCATCTGCTCTGAATTGCCGCCTGCAAATCACTGTATTCTGTACTAGCTGGTATAAATATTCTCTCATGCTACCACAATCATCGTGGGACTAGCTAGATCTTACCAGCGTATTTGCCTGGCGACGTTGGATCCCTAAGTAATTAGACCAGAGAGAAATGCTGTTTGCCTCCAAGCAAGAAAGCATGGCTCCCTGATAACTCAAAGGCAACTAAAATACAAAACTACCGTGAAGTTGATGAGACTTGTTAAGGCTTGGAGAAATATTTAACTGGCATTAGTATTAGTCTTTGGTACAGAGACATGCCATCTCAGAAACCCCCTTCTCTACCCTATAAAGGCTTTTCCAGGCAGATCTTGGCTCAAGACATTAGCATATAAAAAGACATTAGGTGAGGTGCTGGGAGAAATTACCTGAGATCATTTGACCCTCCCTGCCAGGGGAAGTTACATTTAGTTTGCAGCTCCTCCCAGCTCTGCTAGGAGGCTTTGAATTAGCTCTGGGTCCTTGTAAAGAGCCAGAAGGTCTCCTGAAGTTGCTACATTGCTATAGAGCTATTTTCCTGTTTTCATCTCTAGATCTCCTGTTTTCATCTCTTCAATCTCCATTCTGGGCTGGGCTGGGGAGTTTGGGCAGATTTCTAGCTATAAAATAAGCTGCAAGAAGAAAGAAGCTCTCTTTTCCCCCTTTGCCATTTCAGCTTCCCTTGGCATTTTGCTTCTCCGTCCTCTCCATTCTCTGTTGGGCCTCAAGAGCTGGTGGCATCCATCTTGGCCTACACGTGGCTGGGGCGTAGCCGGGAACCCAGAGTTCTGAGGTTTCCCCTGCTCTTGGATTGTATATTGGAACCTGTGATAGCAAATTCCTTTTAAAACTGAATCGGATTCCTGAGTCTTCATCCATTCTCCGCCCGGCTTCGGAGGTAGAAGGTAACTCACTTCCTGGCACTGATAGGGACCCCGGCGGCGTCCCCGACACATTTCTATATCAATATGTCTAGAAGAGACATAATTTTTTTAAAAAACAATCTTGCTTGACTGGGAAGATCATTTGTAGTAGTCTAGTGTGATATCTTTAAAGGATTACACTTCCTAAAAGAATTATTCTGATGGGGGAACACAGAAAGTAATGGGGCAAAAATATTCTAGGCAAAGGCAAAAAATACTTTTAGACAAAAATGATGCAAATAAGTAAAAGAAATGTTGGAGGGATGATAATCTGCAATATTTGAATGGAGTTTGAAGTTAGATTGAATTCCAATGAAAAGGGAAGAAGGGGGTGGTAATATATGTTGAAAGTTGGCGCTGAGACTAGAAAAACATGGTTTGGAAAATGCAGAGTTTGCTACATAGGTTGAACTAAGACTATGTTTAATGGTTCAAGAGGGTTTGACTGTTCAAGAAACAAACAATGCTCATAGAGTAAATGAATTTTCTTTATACTTTTTTTTCTTATGTAGAAAGTGGTTCTAATTCGGTAAGAATAATAAACAACTGTATCAGGACTTCAAAACAATAAGCTATTTTCTAATATTTATGAAAAACATACTACTCTTAATCATGTTTCCATCTCTTAAATTTCTCATCGCGCACGCCTGCGCAATGTTTAGCCTACTGATGTCGTGGCACTTCAGGGGAAAGTCTTGGTGTTTCTCCAGGACATGGTACTGAAGACACTGTCCGGGTGGTCCGCCTTCCTACCTACCCTTCTGCCCACCTATTTCCTCCCTCTTCTGGCAGGATGAGGCACGCAGGTCTGGGTGAAGGTGTGCCTCCTGGCAACTATGGAAACTACGGCTAACCTAATAGTGGGTACAGTGCCCGTGAAGAAGAAAATGACAGACTCACAGAAAGTCTGAGAAACAAAGTCACTGCTATAAAATCCCTTTCCATTGAAATAGGCCATGAAGTTAAAACGCAAAATAAATTGTTAGCTGATATGGATTCACAATTTGATTCTACAACTGGGTTGTTAGGTAAAACTATGGGAAAACTGAAGATTTTATCCAGAGGATGTCAAACAAGGCTGCTGTGCTACATGATTCTGTTTTCTTTATTTGTCTTTTTGTCATTTATTGGATTATTAAACTAAGGTGATGCAAATCCTGAGACATATTCCTGAAAGCTCAAATACTGAACAAATCTTAAAAAAATGTATACTTTTGTTTAAGACACAGATACACCCAGCAGAGCAGAAACCAGCTTTCCCCGTTGAACCCCTGCATTCCATGGACCACAAGAGCAACTTCCAACCTGAGCCCACCATCCCGGTGGAGCCTCGGAAGACCCCAGAGAAAACAGTACACCTTGCTGGCAGCGATCTTCACCATCCACACTCCGCAGCTCATAAGACCTCCACCCTACAGAATAATCCAGTCTCCAGCCTGGCTTGTCAGAAACCCAGCCTACAAAGACCCACCAGCAGAGACCCGCCCTTCAGAGGAGAGTAATTCAAGCCCAGGAATGCTTGAGCCACAGACACAGATACACCCGGCAGAGCAGAAACCAGCTTTCCCCATTGAACCCCTGCATTCCATGGACCACGAGAGCAACTTCCAACCCGAGCCCACCATCCCGGTGGAGCCTCGGAAGACCCCAGAGAAAACCCCACACCTTACTGGCAGCGATCTTCACCATCCACACTCCGCAGCTCATAAGACCTCCACCCAACAGATTAATCCAGACTCCAGCCTGGCTTGTCAGAAACCCAGCCTACAAAGACCCACCAGCAGAGACCCGCCCTTCAGAGGAGAGTATTTCAAGCCCAGGAATGCTTGAGCCACAGACACAGATACACCCGGTAGAGCAGAAACCAGCTTTACCCGTTGAACACCCTGCATTCCATGGACCATGAGAGCAACTTCCAACCCGAGGCCACCATCCCGATGGAGCCTTGAAAGAGCCCAGAGACACCCCCACACCTTGCTGGCAGTGATCTTTACCATCCACACTCTGCAGCTCGTATGGTCTACATCCAACAGATTAATCCAGTCTCCAGCCCGGCTTGCCAGAAACCCAGACGACAAGGACCCACCCTGCAGAGACCTGCCCTTCAGAAGAGAGTATTTCAAGCCCAGGAATGCTTGAGCCACAGACACAGATACACCCGGCAGAGCAGAAACCAGCTTTCCCCATTGCATGCGAGCCGCAGCGGCAGCGTGATTTACCTCCAAATTGCTGTGAATATTCTACCTACCCCTCTGAGAGAGCCCCACAAAGTAATGAGAGTATAGCGCCTGCACGGCAGAGCCTGGCAAGCTGTCTGATGTGTGTTCGATATGCCAAATCCAGTAACAAAAATGTTTATTTTCCTGACCCCGAAAGAGCCCTTAATATGGCATCAGTAAGAAAGGCGAACAAGCAGTGCCTGATAAAATTTCACGGCCATCCTAGGCTGCCAAAACAAAGAAGGACTAAAATGACTGTCTGTACTTTCAATGCACGTACGCTGGCATCGGAAGCATATATTGAGGATCTGATGGTGCAAGAGCAAAAGATCAAGTACGACATCAATTGGTCTGACTGAGACGAGGAGGCGCCAGTCGCATCATGCTGTATTTGACACCAGAGAAGAATTGTTCCTTGGAACATGTGATGATAGAGGCATTGGTGGTGTTGGTGTCCTTGTCGACACGAACATGGCCGTCAACATTGATTCATTTGAATGTCTAACAAACTGGATAGGATGATTACACATGAAGAGATGTGGCCCACTGCCAGAAATTTCTATCTTCATTGCCTACGCACCAACATCCACATACAAAGGGGATGAAATCCACAAGGAAATGGAAAGATATTCTCTGCTCATGGATGGGGAGAATCAACATTGTCAAAATGGTAATACTCCCTAGAGCTCTATACAGATTCAATGCAGTCCCTATAAGGATACCCATGACATTCTTCAAAGAAATTGACCAAACACTCCTAAAAATTTGTGTGGAACAATAAACCCCCCAAGGATAGCTAAAGCAATCCTCGGGAAAAAAGAAGATGGGAGGCATCACCTTTCCCAACTTCAAACTGTACTACAAGGCAGTAATAATTAAAACAGCATGGTATTGGAATAAAAACAGACCTGTGGACCTATGGAATATGGAATAGAAGTGAGTATTCTGACACCAACCAACCTCAAACACATGATCATTTAATCTTTGATAAAGGTGCAACGAGTCTAAAATGGAGTAAGGAAAGCCTCTTCAACAAGTGGTGCTGGGAAAACTGGGCAGCAACATGTAAAAAATGAATTTGGACCTGTGTCTAACACCATGCCCAAAAAATCAGATCAAAATGGATTAAAGATCTCAATATCAGACTTGAATCCATAAAGTACATTGAAGAAAATATAGGAAAAACCCTAAACGACATTGAAGCTAAAGGCATCTTCAAAGGTGAAACATCACTAACAAAGCAACTAGAAGAAAGGATAAACATATGGGACTACATGAAACTAAAAAGCTTCTGCACATCAAAAGAAACAGTGACTAAGATACAAAAGCAGTCCACAGAATGGGAAAGAATATTCACCCAATACCCATCTGATAAGGGGTTAATATCCAGGATATATCAGGCACTGGTAGAACTTTACAAGAAGAAAACAAACAACCCCATCAAAAATGGGGAGAAGAAATGAACAGAAACTTCAGCAAGGAAGAAATTCGAATGGCCAAAAAACATATGAAAAAAATGCTCATCATCACTAATCATCAGAGAGATGCAAATCAAAACAACAATGAGATACCACTTTACACCACAGAGACTGGCACATATTCAAAAGAGCAAGAATAACAAGTGCTGGCGTGGATGTGGGGAAAAGGGGACACTCAACCATTGTTGGTGGGAATGCCGGCTGGTACAGCCTTTCTGGAAAACAATATGGATTTTCCTCCAAAGACTAGAAATTGAACTCCCATTTGACCCAGCCATACCACTCCTGGGAATCTACTCTGGGAAACCAAAAATACGCAGCAGAAACACCATCCCTACACTTTTATGTTCATAGCAGCATTATTCACAATAGCCAGAATCTGGAAGCAACCAGAGTGCCCGAAAATCGATGACTGGATAAAGAAGCTTTGGTACATCTACACAATGGAATACTACGCAGCTGTTAGGAAAAATGAAGTTATAAAATTTTCCTGTAAATGGATGGACATGGAGAAGATTATGTTGAGCGAAATTAGCCAGAAGGAGAGAGACAGATACAGAATGACTGCATTAATTTGCATGGCATAAATATATATGTACATATTATGATACCAATATCCAAGGTCAAGTGAAACATATATAAGGAGGTCTTGTCAAAGGTGGAAATTATCACAAACGTGTGGGAGTCAGAGGTTAGGTAAGACAGAAAATGGAACAAGGGTGCTAATAATTGTCGAGGGTACTAATGCCAACCTAGAACTGAGCATGAAATAGAGGCAAAAGGATACACATGACAACCTTTTAATGTATGTTCTGTAATCCATATTCTGGAAGGGAGGAAAAGAGAAAGAGAGAGAAAGGGAAAGAAATAAAGAACCTGCCATGGAGGTGGGCTGGGGAAGGGGGTAGGGAACCGGGGATGTTGGTGGTGGGAGATGGGCACTGGTGGAGGGACGGGTGCTGGAACACTGTATGACCAAAACCCAAACATGAACTTTTTTAATTGTATACCTTTTTATTTGTATATCTCACGGTGGTATAATAAAATACTTAAAAAACAAACAAAGAAAAAAAAGATCAAGTGTGAGGAAGCAGTTAAATATTTCCGAAAAAATAAATGAAAATTAATATTCTGAAAAAAATATTTTATATATTTCTGCTTTTTCAATTTTTTCTCCTCCATTTAAAAAATTCAATTATAATGTCTATGGGTGTGATTAGATTCCTATCATTAGGAATATACAGAGTTCATGAATATAGCAATGTTTAGTAGTGCAACGTGGGGAAAGATACTAAATTATTGATTTGAAAAAAAAATTGCCCCTTTCCTCTTCTATTTAAGGATTCTATAATATAAGAATCTGTCTACCTGAATATATCTTTGAAGATTCAAAAGCAACCATCACTCATTTTTGGTAAATTTATTCTATCTTAAAACTGTTTCTAGTGCCCTCTCCTTGAGTATATTTCCTCATTTCCAGGAGATCATTGACGTTAAAACCTCTGAGGAATATTTTAGTTCTAGAAAAATCCTTTAACACCTTCTACAATCTTTAGCGACTTCGAAAATATACGAGAATATTAGGTATCGCCAGATGCACCCTGAGAGGACCATGGCACTTTAGCGTGACACAGAAAATCCCCAGAACTGCAAGAGCTGAGCTGCACAGCAATCTTGGGCCCTTGCACTGAAGCTGTGGTTTATGCCCTAGAAGAGACTCATTTGTAGGCTTCCAAAGCACTGCTTTGGAGTGCCTGGGTGGGGAGGCGGGGGGAGGGAGGGACCCATAGTCTCTACACAGTAAGAACATCATAACAAAATGGAACGGAGAAGGTCAATTTAAATTTCTTCGTTTTCCTAGCTTGTGATTTCTGTGGGTGGCCATCCTCACAGTACTATTCCCAGTCAGACTTAGCCCAGCAGTGCAGCCTTACTTACGCCTTGCAGGGCTAAACTGGCTGTGCTCAAGACAGGACTTGGTGCAGGCAAGGCGTATGCCCCATCCTTCGACCTATGCCCCCAATTTCCTGATACTTACAGGTTCTGCCAAATGAAGGAGTGTTCCTCATACTGAAAGTCTTATAGAAATTGTTAATAGCTTATATCTGTAACCTGAACTGAAGGGCATAGAAATAAAATGGACTAGAGGTAATACAATGCAATCGTAATGTGCCTTTGAACCTTGGGAATAGCTGGCAGGGATCCAGTGGTGTGTTGCATGTGCAAGGCACTAACTGAAATCCCTGATAATCTTTCATCCCCCGATTCTGCTAGCAGCCCCCAGAAGTGCCCAACATGACTGGGATCCATCAAAACTAAGAAGACCCCTATAGATATTCAATAAAATTTCTAATTCACCCTACACATAATATGAAAACATATATTGAAAACCTAAATCATTTTAAAAACTGAACAGTGACTGCTACTAATCTGGAAAACTAGATAATGATTATGATAAGAATGAGCATGTGAAATTTGAAGAGTACAATAAATAGAAAAAATATCACTGTAAAATTATTAGTAATTGCAAACAGCTAACATGAAAATGAAAAAAGGTCAATATTATAAATAAATTAAGAATAGCACTGTAATTAACATTCAAATTAAAAATATATGAAATATACTGGAAAACACTATCCTCAGCAATTTAAGTAACGAGAGGAAGTTGAGCAATAGGTTTAGAGACACGTCTGTGGAACAAATACGTCCAAACATGTTTCCCTGTGTTGGAGATATGAAGTCAGGCTAGAGGACAGATATTCCCTATTTCACAATCTGACAAAGACTAAATTCAAAACATCTATGGCCAACAAGTTCGCTGAGCTGGTGCTGGCAGTAGATCCAGGGACCTTTGGGGTTGGAGCCCCGAGAGGGAGCTCAGTGCCCTTGTCAGGAAGACCCCCAAAGGGCTCCCAATAAGCCTCACCTGCTGCCTGGTTCGAATCCATCCCTGCTCAATCACTCTCGACCACAAGAGCCTTCTGTGGAAGAGGACTAGGACCCAAAAGAGGGCCTGGTGCACATCAGTCAGCTGCTACCTTGAATTGCTGCTGCCTGAGCTACAAAACTAATAGCATAATCTGTGCTTTATGAACTGTCTTTCTGTTCCTAAGGGCGCTTCCGTTTCACTTAATTTGTAAAAAAAAAAATTTCTTTTTTGTGTGTGTGTGTGTGTGATATCTATGTGTCTGTGTGTCTTTGTGTGCGTTTACCCCACGCAGAGTTCTCAGCAATTACTCCTGACTCTGAGCTTGAGTCAATCCTAGGGGGTTGGGGAAAATTATGGGATGCCGAGCATACAACCCGGGTTGAGCTCAAGTAAGGCAGGCGCATCCTCACTGCACTATGGCTCTAGGGCCTGGTCTGACCTTTGATGAGGGCAAGGGAGAGGAAAGCAGGAACGTGCACCACATTTAGGAATATGGCATTGCTGGATATGTTTTCCTGATCCTATTCGAAAACAGGAACCTGGAATGAATGTGGGTGTTGGGGTTGCCTTATTTAGGGAACTGAAAAGGCTGGAGGGCTTGTGAAAAAAAATGTGTCTGCAACAGGGAAGACACTGTGTGGCCTTGGCCTCCTCAGAGAAAATGTGATCTACACACATGCCTCAACGTGGTCTAAGGATTGGTTATTAAAAATTACTTCAAAGGCAATGAGCTTTGGGAATGCTTGAACATGGTAATGGAGACTGGAGTTAAATGCTACAGCTCATTGAAAGCCCACATTTATATGGCCAGTGGCCCACTCATAAACCAAGAATATAAACTCTATACATCCTAGGCCAGGGTCTATAGAGAAAGAGGATGCGAGCCCAAGGAGGGTCCATGGTATCAGTTCTGCCCAAGTCCAGGAATTCCGTCAGACAACGAGGTCGGGAACCGGGGACACCCAGGAAGCCATTGAGCTTCCAGAGGGCTCAGGGGATCTCAGAAAGAACAGACATGGCACAAGAAGAAGAGCTAAAGGCAGAGCAGGTAGGGCAGAGGGACTCAGGGTCCCGAGCGGGTGGGGCCTGTGATGTCATCACTCTGCTGTCCCCTGCCCACATTCCAATCCCTTATGATGTAAGCAGGCAGGGCTATAAATATCCATGGCCTGGTTGCTCAGCGCTCATTTGCCCCAGGCAAGCTGCCGAGCATACATGGATATTGTTGACCTTACTAGCCCGCCCCTGTCCCCCAACCCAACCTCAAAACACCTTCCCCATTCACCTGTACCTTGTCCTACTCCTTCCCTTCCTCCAATGTGTTTTGTCCACCGCATGTTTGTTGCACCACCACTGGTTTTCTCGGTCTGATCACCATCGCGTGAGTACACGGGGAGAGCTCCTAAGGAATTTAGTGGCAGGTTGAGTTTGGTCGATTCAGGGGTACACTGAGTTTGGGGAATCTGAAACAGGCCAGAACATCGTCCTCTCCGAGTCTAGAGAAATTGGCTCATGGGTTCAGCAGGACCCTTGGCAGGGCTTTGCCAGCAATATCACGTGTAACCCAATAAGCAGATTCAACCGATTTCAGCGTCTTGGAAAATTTATCAAGGGAAAATTTCCAGAAGGAAGTTCACTGAATTACTTGGATGCTTGGATGAAAATCCCTGGGTGCCTACAAAGGGCCGAGAGGAAAATCCCTGGGTACCTACAAAGGGCCCATAGACTCACCGTCTTCTGTTGGATTCTAGCTTCCCAGGAGAGCCCGCCAAACAAGGAGAGTCCATCGCTGGAAGAGAGCCCGCCATGGGAAGAAGGCCCGCCATAGGAGGACAGCCTGCAGGTACAGATGGCACAGCAGGCAATGTAAGTAGCTGCCATCTCTGCCCGAGCTCTCTAGTTCCTTGCTATCAAACCTCAAGCCAAAAGCAAAGAGGATGTCAATGTAGACATGATCCCTCTGGTAAGTCAGGGCTTTGGGAGAGACATGGGTGGCCAGAGAGGCAGAGCCCGGGGAATGTGGGTGATTCCCTCTTACCCAGCAATAGGAGGAAGCCTGGCCGTGTGTGCTGCCCATCAGGTGGGCCTCGGCGATGGGATAGGCCACCTGTCTATTAACTTCGTTAAAATTGCCCCAGGGCTACATCCTGAGTTCTATGGGAGGGAGTGGTTGAGCTTTCTGGAGATTCTGAAGTCCCAAGATATGGTCTGAAGGACCTTTATCCTGGAAGCAGGCAGATCTGTGAGTCTTGGCCATTGAGTTTGCGGGCAGAACTTTGTGACTCTAGGCACGGAGCTGGCCTGGCACTTCTCTGAACCCTGAATGAGAATTTCTGCTGTTGCTTCCCTGACCTAGAGCCCTCTTGCTTCCCCAGTGAGGAGACTCCGTTATACCACCTGGAGAGAGGAGCGCATAATCCAGCTCTGCGGGAAAGGTGACTATTCTCTGGCCTTCCCTCCAGATCCAATTCCAAGGCCGTGGTGGTGCCAACCTTGGCCAGGGGTGCGTAGAGCAATGGGAACAGGCTGAAGATTGAGACCCTCTCAATTGTGACGCCACGGATGAGGGGCCTAGGAGGGGCATATTTCCAGGGGTTTCTCTCCCGGGGTGGGTTTCATACTCACTCATCCTGGCTTCACACCCATCTTGTGTGTCTTCTCAGACACCAGAACTGGCACCAGCATGGCACTTTCTGCCAAATGCCATCAAGAGTCTCAGCGGTCAGGGCAGTGCCCAACTTTCACCTATTTCTCTCTAGATCCATTGCTCACCGCGATGCCCTCCTCGCTACCTCTCAGGCTCGCTCTGACCATTCTCCAACCCGTCCCCTGCTCCTGCCGCTGTCCTCGGCTGACAACACTAATGGCTGCTCCACATGCCCCAGAGAGGAGGGCACAGCGCCCATCCCGGAGGATGCACACCGCTTCCTCCCAAGTCCAGCCTGCCCCCTCGCAGTGTCATCTAGAAGAGGGGGCAGTGACCGCCAAAGGCGATGCCCAGACTTGTTCTAGAGTTCAATCCTTTTTGAATCACCGGGAAGAGGACAGGGCAGACATCGCGGAGGACAGGGCTTTCCCCAATCCGAGGCTATATAGGGCTAAGACATATGACAACCTGGTTCCGCCTCTGTCCAGACCTCGTCGGAGAAATTCATGTGTACTTACCCCCATTGGGGAGGCCGAGGACGGGGGGTCCCAGGATTCCTCCTCCGACGAGGCGGAGTCACTTGTATCCATCACGGACGGGGAAGGGTCACATTACTCTGCTTCTGATGAGGCCGGGTCCCTTTCCCTGAGTGAGGAGGAGGAGGAGCTCCCGACATAGTGGTGCCTACCTGTATCCCAGCGGTGAGCCCCTTCCCTCCCTGCATCAGGCTGCCCGGGGAGGTGCGCAGAAAGAGGAAACGCCGCCATGTGCGGTTCAACTTAGCAGCGGCACCTGAACAGGCGCCCCCCGCAGAGCCCTCCGATGCCTGAGGAAGCTGTGTTGTTTCTCTGTTCCCGAAGAATAAACTGAGTTCTTATCCTTACGACTGTGGTGGCTCGCTGGGTCCTTCTTGATGCAGAAAGGAGCGGAGGGGTGCAGTCACTCGGAGTGTTCACCAAAGGGAAGGACGGGGGCGATACACAGCCCCTGAGTCTCCCTAAGCGAAGGGGGGGGGGGGGTCCCATTATTCCGTATCGGGTGAGGAGGGGTCCCCCTGAAAACCTAAGCGAAGAGGAGGAGCCCCCGAGACAGTGGTTCCAACCTATTTCCCCCAGTGAGCCCCCTTGCGCCCTGCGTAAGGCGGCCCGGGGAGGCTGGCAGGAAGAGGACACGGCGCCATGTTCGCTTCAACGCACCAACGGAACCACGTTCCAATGGAGATCTCTTCCTCGGTGCTGGAAGATGCGTGTTTTGCTGGGATCACGCCCCGAGGTATAAACAGTTCATTTCCCCTAAAACTGTGTTGTCTTGCTGGGCCCTTCTTAATGCAGAAAGGAGATGAGGGGTGCTGTTCCCTGAAGGGAAGGATGGGCGATACAGCCCCGAGTCTCCCGCTGTATCGAGGGGCTGCTTTGGAGGGCAGAGCTGATGCCTCCCCACTCCCCTGCGGACATTGGAGCCATCGGAGGCTGCACGAAAAGGACTGGCCACAGACCCCGCCGCACCCCCATGCACCTTCTAGAGCCCCTGCAGCAAGAGGATCAAGGGTTACGTTGCTCCCCAGAAGCAGAAAGAGTGACCTGAAGGGGTGAGGTCCAGCAGCAGAGGCAGACCCGGTGCATCTGTGTGTGGGGCTGGTGAGCTGAGCGCAGTGATGAGCCTGGCCGGTGACGGGGAGGCCTCCTCGGGAGAAACTCGGGGTCCCTCGGAAACGTAGCTTGAGAGCCCTGCCTATCCGTGGACCTGCCCTTATTGGAATCTACTGTGTTGCCGCCAGGGCAAAATCCCTGGAATTGTTACATACGAGGAAACAAATTGACATTTCAGGCATATGGAAACATATCCGTTGCTTGAAATAAAAGTGTGATTTATGGTATGGTGGCACCATCATCTGCATTTTTGAAACTGGTCTGCAAACAGGCGCCTCAAGAGGATTAAATATTGGGTGAAATTCCTTCGAGAGCCCTGAAAGTTCTATTGAAGAAATTCCCAGAAAACAGAAAAGCCAAGCAGCACTGGTTTTCCTTAACATTGTTTTAATTATGTTAGCCAAATCCTTGGCCTTGGGCTTCACAGTGACTCCAAACAAGGTCGACAACTCCTATTTCTAAGTGCTCTAAGTAGCATGGGGCAATTTTTAGCAAAGGCAGGACAGGAAAAAAGCAGAAATCCAAAAAAGAACTTTTTCTTTTGGCAAATAAGAGAGAGAGAGAGAGAGAGAGAGAGAGAGAGAGGAGAGGGAGGGGAGGGAGGAGGAGGGGAGGGAGGGGAGGGAAAGGGATGGAGGGGAGGGAGTGGGGAGGGAAACAGAAGGAGAGAGAGAGAGGGAGGGAGAGAGGGAGGGAGGGTTCTGAGGCAGGGAGGGAAGGAAGGAGGGAGGGAAAGAAGGAAGAATGGAGGGAGGAAGGAATGAAAGAAGGGAGGAAGGAAGGAAGGAAGGAGGGAGGGAAGGAAGAAAGGTGGCAGGGAGGGAGGAATGAAGGAAGGGAGGAAGGAAGGAAGGAAGGAAGGAGGAAGGAGGAAGGAGAGGAAGGAAGGAAGGAAGGAAGGAAGGAAGGAAGGAAGGAAGGAAGGAAGGAAGGAAGGAAGGAAGGAAGGAAGGAAGGAAGGAAGGAAGGAAGGAAGGAAGGAAGGAAGGAAGGAAGGAAGGAAGAGTTATTGACAGATGGATGAGGAAGACTAGTAGGGAGGGATATAGGAAGAAGACAAGGAGGAGAGAAGACGGAAAGGATAACTGGAGGTAAAGGTGGAAGGGATGATGGGAAGTTGGGTAGTACGATAGAGAAGGAAGGATGGAAGGATAGAAAGAGAATCAGGGAAAAGTGAATGGAGGAAGGAATTGGAGGGAAGGAAAGATGGAGAAGAGAAAGGATGGACTAGATTAAAGAAATTTGGCCGTTGACATTTTAATTATACATTTGATATCTAAGACTTTTGTATACATTTCTATATCGATATGTCTAGAAGAGACATAATTTTTTAAAAAAATAATCTTGCTTGACTGGGAAGATCATTTGTAGTAGTCTAGTTGATATCGTTACAGGATTACACTTCCTAAAAGAATCGTTCTGATGGGGGAACACAGACAGTAATGGGGCAAAAAATATTCTAGGCAAAGGCAAAAATACTTTTTTTTTTTCTTTTTTGGGTCACACCCGGCAATGCTCAGGGGTTACTCCTGGCTCTGCACTCAGGAATCACTCCTGGCGGTGCTCGAGGGACCATATGGGATGCCGGGGATCGAACCCGGGCCGGCCACGTTCAAGGCAAACACCCTAACCGCTGAGCTATCGCTCCGGCCCCAAAGGCAAAAAATACTTTAGACAAAAATGATGCAAATAAGTAAAAGAAAAGTTGGAGGGATGATAATCTGCAATATTTGAATGGAGTTTGAAGTTAGACTGAATTCCAATGAAAAGGGAAGAAAGGGGGTGGTAATACATGTTGAAAGTAGGCGCCGAGACAAGGAAAACATGGTTTGGAAAATGCAGATTTTGCTACATAAGTTGAGGTAACACTGTGTTTAATGGTTCAAGAGGGTTTGACTGTTCAAGAAACAAACAATGCTCATAGAGTAAATGAATTTTCTTTATACTTTTTTTTCTTATGTAGAAAGCGGTTTGTTCTAATTCGGTAAGAATAATAATCAACTGTATCAGGACTTCAAAACAATAAGCTAGTTTTAATATTTATGAAAAATATACTACTCTTAATCATATTTCCCTCTCTTAATTTCTCATACTTCTGATTTATAATCAAAAGGTCTCACTTCTAATATTTAAAAAATTATTGCTTTTATACTAATCTATATGACTCTCTGTCAAACTGACAATAAATCAGATCTTGACAGAGTATTACACAAAGTGTAAATGCCAGTTTTATACAGGGGGTTCAAATTTGTTACTCCAGGGTTGGAGTAATGGTATAGTGAGTAAGGCATTTATGCCTTGCACACATGAGTGCAGGGTCAATCACCAGTACCCCATATGTTTTCCAGGTCCATCTGGAGTGATCCCTGCATACAGAGCTAAGAGTAAGCACTGACCGTAGCCAATATTGCACCAAAACATCCAAAATAAAATTTATTACTCCTTTTAAATTAATACATCTGGTATTCTAATTTACCTTTGTGAGACTGCATGACTTTTTTGGGGGATGGTTTTTATATTTTTTCCCTTAGTTCTAAGAGAGGGGGGGAAAGGGAGAGGGGAGAAACTGAGAGACAGAGACATACAGAGAGACAGAGAGACTGAGAACTGGGCTGGGTAAGGCAGAGCTGGGATGTTTTAGAGTTACCTATCCCTTTATCTGGTGCATTTAAATTGCAACTCTCTCCCCAGAATACTCGTACCATGCTCCGTAAAATTTCTCTCATGCGCTTCTGCTCATAGAGGAGATAAGGGTGTTCCTGGTGGTGAGGTATGTTGAATCTTCAAGGCATCCCAGGGCTAGTACTCTAGAAAGGAAAGGTGCAGTCCCGGTGGAGACAGGTTCTGGATCTCAAAGCCTTCCAAGGGCTGAGACTCCACTCAGAGAGATGCTCACTTACTGCACCCAGTAATTCAGATGTGGAATATGTAGCTAGTGAGTCGGCTATTAAATCTCCAGTTTCATCTAGGCTTCAGGAGTCCCACCCCTGCCACTGTGCCCTTTTAGAGGAGAATCAGCAACAGCCTATGAAGCCTTGCAAAGGGCTAACGTGATCTTTGTAAAAAAGATCTTGCACTTGCTGTATTTTTGTCTTACTGGGTAAAGAGAGAGGGAACTTTGGGCTCCTCAGGAATTTCAAATCATTGCCCAAACCTAACTAAGCTCTTCTCAATATTTATAATGGCAGATGTGTAATGTGATGAGGCCAAAATGAAAGTCCACGCCATAGGTCCTATTGGGAGAAGAGTTCCAGAGATTCACCTAATCTATGTTACTATGATGGGTGAAGGGAATGGCAGGACTTAAGCATGTGAACTCCTTGCCCCGCAAGGTTTGAACTTACACATATGAGACAGTGTCGGGAGCCTGGGAAAGACTGATACTTATGTCTAATTGAATAGAAATTATATAAGAAGTTTTCAGGAACCTACTGAGCCATGTGTGGATTTTGTTGGGAAATGGAGGGATAAATTAGGTATTAAGTAATTCAACAACACCTAGAATGACAATTTGACTTTGACAGGGTTGGTTGGTTGGTTGGTTGGTTGGTTGGTTGGTTGGTTGGTTGGTTGGTTGGTTGGTTGGTTGGATGGATGGTTGGTTGGTTGGGTTGGATGGTTGGATGGATTGTTGGATGGATGATGGAGGATGGAAATGGCTGGCTGGATATGGCTGGATATGGCTAGATTGGGTGGATATGGCTGGATATTGCTGGATGGCTGGATATGTCTGGATGGATGGATATGGATGAATGGCTGAAAATGGATGGATTGCTGGAAATGGGTGGATGGATATGGATGGATGGATGGATATGGATGGATGAATATGTATGTAGGGATGGATATGGATGGATGGATGGATGGATGGATATGGATGGATGGATATGGATGGATGGATGGATATGGATGGATGGATGAATGGATATGGATAGATATGAATGGATGGATGGATGGATATGGATGGATGCATATGGATGGATGAATATAGATGGATGGATATGGATGGATGGATAGATTGGATGAATGGGTATGGATGGATGGATGGATATGGATGGATGGATGAATGGATATGGATAGATATGAATGGATGGATGGATGGATATGGATGGATGGATATGGATGGATGAATATAGATGGATGGATATGGATGGATGAATAGATTGGATGAATGGGTATGGATGGATGGATGGATATGGATGGATGGATATGTGTGGATGGATATAGGTGGATGGATATGGGTGAATGGATATGGGTTGATGAATATGGGTGGCTGATATGAGTGGATGGATATGGGTTGGATGGATATGGCCGATATACGTTGGATGGATATGGCTGATATGAGTGGATGGATAGATATGGATGGATGGATGGATGGATGGATATGGATGGATGGATGGATATGGATGGATGGATGGATAGATGGATGAATGGATATGGATAGATGAGTGGATGGATGGATGGATATGGATGGATGCATATGGATGGATGGATATGGATGGATGGATATAGATGGATGGATATTGATGGATGGATAGATTGGATATATGGGTATGGATGGATGGATATGGATGGATATGGGTGGATGGATATGGGTTGATGAATATGGGTGGCTGATATGAGTGGATGGATATGGGTTGAATGGATATGGCTGATATGAGATGGATGGATATGGCTGATATGAGTTGGATGGATATGGCTGATATGAGTGGATGAATGGGTATGGATGGATGGATATGGATGGATGGATATGATGGATGGATATGGATGGATGAATTAGATGGATGGATATGGATGGATGGATAGATTGGATGAATGGGTATGGATGGATGGATGGATATGGATGGATGGATATGGCTGATATGAGTTGGATGGATATGGCTGAGTTGGATGGATATGGCTGATATGAGTGCATGAATGGGTATGGATGGATGGATATGGATGGATGGATATGGATGCGATGTGGGTGGCTGCATGTTTGCGTGGGTGGGTGCGTGGGTACTTAGGTGGGTCGGTGCATGGGTGGGTGGATGGATGATGGATGGATGGATGATTGATCGATGGATGGCAGATACAGACAGACAGACAGACAAGAGAGATAATTGATAGATAGACAGACAGACAGATAGATAGATGATTGATTAATAGATAGATAGATATATAGATAGATAGATAGAGAGAGAGGATCTCACCTGAGAGAAGTCCTACCCAAAAGAAGGAGCAAAAAGCCAAGAGCCAAAAGCAAAATTGGCCTCAAGTCAGTCCCCTTATATAAACCAAGGTAATCCAGGGAGGGCCAGGGAGGTGACAGGGAGGTGTCAACAAAGAACCCTAAACAGATTGTAGAAGGACAGTGTCACACCGTATTGCAGGTATAAACAAAGATCAGGCCAAGGACTAATACTGAGATTATCTCTTATTTAAAACACTGGAGAGTGAGAGAGAGAGAGAGAGAGAGCTGGTATAATTTCATGAGCTTCATATAATCTCGATGGTACCCACAAGGTCCTTCTTATTTATTATCTGCATAAGGGTGATGCTGAGCATCTTATTCTCCATATACTGAATGGTCACACTCGCCTGCTTGAGAGCAAACTAGTATGATCCTTCCTATAATCTTCCTATAGTCTCAAAGTAGCCAGATTGGTAGTTTTCTGATAAATTCTAACTGTCCCACACTGGTTGCATGGGTATAAAGAGGAGCTGTGCCCAATCTAGAAGACATAGAAGTCTTAGTTGATGTATAAGTCAGAAGTTATTCAGAGTCAAGGTGACTTCTGTAACTGCTACACCCTCTAGCAGTGTTTACATAGAAGAGAGGTCTCATTAGGAATGAACCTTGGCTTAAGTAGATTAAGCTGTGAGTGGGCAAAACAGCAAAGCTCCCAAACTAGCTAATCCTGTCATCCAACAATCACTCCCACTCATTCCCATTCTGTGGACTATCTTTGCATTTTGGTCACTGTTTCTTTTGAAGTGAAGAAGCTTTTTTAGTTTCATGTAATTCCATATGTTTATCTTTGCTTCTAGTTTCTTTTTTAGTGGTGTCTCATCTTTGAGACACCAACAATCACTAATCATCAGAGAGATGCAAATCAAACCACAATGAGATATCATCTCACACCACAGAGACTGGCACATATCCAAAAGAGCAAAAACAACAAGTGCTGGCATGCATGCCGGAAAAGGGACTCTCATCTATTGTTGGAAGGAATGTCGACTGGTGCAGCCTCTTTGAAAAACAATATGGACATCCCTCCAAAGACTAGACCAGCCATACCTCTCCTTGGAATATATCCTGGGAAGCCAAAAACACACAGCAGAAACACCAACTGCACTTTTATTATCAGAGCAGCACCATTCCCAATAGCCAGAATCTGGAAACAACCAGAGTGCCTAAGAACTGATGACTCGATAAAGAAACTTTGGTACATCTACACAATGGAATACTATGCAACTGCTAGGAAAAATGAAGTTATAAAATATTCCTATAAATGATTGGAAATTTTCTATAAATGGAGAGCATCATGTTGATTGAAATTAGCCAGAAGGAAGAAGACAGATACAGAATGATTGCATTTATTCACTATATATTTATATACATATATATGTATATATGTATACGTATTTATGTATTTAATTAATTATATAGTATTATGCCAATTTCCAAGGTCCAGCAAAACATGGACCAGGAGGTGAAATCAATCGCAAACACGTGGGAGTCAGAGGTCAGGTAAGAGAGAGAAGTGTGCTAACAATCAATCAAAATGATAATCAAAATAATAATACCAGAAAAGAGCATTTAATATAGGCAAAGGGATACACATGATAACGTCTCATTGTATGTATTGTAATTCACAATGTGGAGGAGGAGGGGGAGGGATGAGGAGTAGGAGAAGGAGGAGGAGGAGGAAAAAGAGGAGGAAGAGGATGAGAAGGAGGAGGAGGAAGGAAGAGGAAGAGGAGGAGGAGAAGGAGGAGGAGGACGGAGAAGGAGGAGAAGGAGGAGGTGTAGTAGTAGGAGGAGGAGCAGAAGGAGAAGAAGAAGAATAAGAAGAAGAAGAAGAAGAAGAAGGACAAGAAGAAGAAGAAGGAGAAGAAGAAGGAGAAGAAGGAGAAGAAGAAGAGAAGAAGAAGGAGAGAGAAAAGGAGGAGGAGGAGGGGAGGAGGAATTAGAAAAACCTGCCATAGAGGGAGGCTAGAGTAGGTGGGAGGGAAGGATGGACATTGGTGGTAGGAAATGGCCCCTGGTGTAGGGATGGGTACTGGAACACGTATGACTGAAACCCAAACATGAACATCTTTGTAATTGTATATCTCACGGTGGTTTAAGGAAACAAAAACAAACAAAAAAACAAAACTGACATTGCAAGACTTATACTAAAGAACTATTTAACGTATTCTGTAATAGACTTCTTGGACCTATTGTTATTAATAAAGAGTACCATTATTGCTTATTAAAACATTTTCATATCCCTAAACTTATGGTATTTGTTTATAGTTTCAGATTGGATTTGAATCAATCTGAAATAAATTAGAAAAGAAAATTGTATATTATATAAGATCGGGTTTCAGTTCTACTTTTCTTCATCTGACCTTCTGCTTTCCCCCAAATCACTAGAGAATCTGCCCTTTCACTGATATATATTCTTGAATCATCCTAGAAAAAGTCAGTGGGCCATATGTGTGTATATGTGTTTCTTTGAACTATTCTGATCTATCAATCTAGGTGACTCTTCATGTCAAGATTATAAATTTAAATCACAGTATCACTGTCTTCCCATTGTTCATCGATTTGCACTCAGTATCATCTCCATGAGTCCTGCCACAAGAAAGCGTAACCCAAGGGCATCTGCTTGCTCCAGGGACAGGAAGAGCCCGAAACCATTCTTCAGGTCATGGAACTGAGGTCCATAATTGTTACTAGTTTTTGGGCATAACAAGTAAAATAAAACACGGGAGCTTGCCAGGCTTTGCCGGTAGGTGGTATAGTCTCAGTAGAAGCCTCTCATCTCGAGCATTAAGCACCATCACTGATGAGAATAATTGGATAGAACCCAATTAGTCTTTGTAGAGAAGACTCTTACAAAGGCTGAAATTAGTAAACTTGAGAGCTCAAATGTCCTACATGAGTTTTTACATAGTAGAAAGTTACTTTATACCACAGTGGGACACAGGGGTGAAGATCTGCTATTAGCTCTAATTCTAAGGAAGTCACTCACTGAGTCTCATATTCCTCATTTATAAAAGTCAGAATATCTACAAAAAGCAGACACTGCTAGATGTGTCTGCAAGACCTGCTAGCCACCCTCTCCCCCCAACACACACACCCTCTTGCCAATTAGTCATGACCGAGCCTACACAAAAATACAACAAGAGCATTGGA
>JAJIBD010021518.1:0-136548 GCA_021461705.1 Cryptotis parvus
CGTAATGTGCCTTTTGAACCTGGGAAATCGCTGGCAGGGATCCAGTGGTGTGTTGCATGTGCAAGGCACTAACTGAAATCCCTGATAATCTTTCATCCCCAAATTCTGCTAGCAGCCCCAGAAGTGCCCAACATGACTGGGATCCATCAAAACTGAAGACCCCTATAGATATTCAATAAAATTTCTAATTCACCCTACACATAATATGAAAACATATACTGAAAACCCCAAATCATTTCAAAAACCGAACAGTGACTGCTACTAATCTGGAAAACTACATAATGATTATGTTAGAATGAGCATGTGAAATTTGAAGAGTACAATAAATGAAAAAATATCACTGTAAAATTATTAGTAATTGCAAACAGCTAACATTAAAATGAAAAAGGTCAATATTATAAATAAATTAAGAATCACTTGATCACTTGAATCCGGCCTATCATCGATTTGCTCAAGTGGGCGCCAGTAAAACATTTCCATTGGACCCTCCCTGCCAATGTAGCCCAATGGCATCTGGTTGATCAGGAATATGAAGAGCCCAAACCGTTCCTTCAGGGTCTTAACAAGGGAAGTCTGACCATCTTGTAGGTGGCGGCCACGTGATCTTTTGACATCCCGTGGGGCCCAGTCGGTAATGGCTCTAGTCCAGCGCTCTCCCCAAATCGCATTACATTATCAAGCCCATCTGATGCTTTGGCAAACGGCCCTGATCCTGGAATAGCGACGGAGGTCAGAACTCCGATTCCTTCTCTAAACTTGAGTGAGACGTGATATTCCAAGCATTTTCAAACAAATTAAGAAGAGCCCTGTAATTAACATTTAAATTAAAAATATATGAAATATACTGGAAAACACTATCCTCAGCCAATTTAAGTAACTAGAGGAAGTTGAGCAATTGGTTTAGAGACACGTCTGTGGAACAAATACGCCCAAACATGTTTCCCCTGTGTTTGGAGATATAAGGAAGTCAGGCTAGAGGACAGATATTCCCTATTTCACAATCTGACAAAGACTCAAATTCAAAACATCTATGGCCAACAAGTTGGCTGAGCTGGTGCTGGCAGTAGATCCAGGGACCTTTGGGTTGGAGCCCCGAGAGGGAGCTCAGTGCCCTTGTCAGGAAGACCCCAAAGGGCTCCCAATAAGCCTCACCTGCTGCCTGGTTCGAATCCATCCCTGCTCAATCACCTCGACCACAAGAGCCTTCTGTGGAAGAGGACTAGGACCCAAAAGAGGGTCCGAGTGCACATCAGTCGCTGCTACCTTGAAATGCTGCTGCCTGAGCTACAAAACTAATAGCATAATCCGTGCTTTATGAACTGTCTTTCTGTTCCTAAGGGCGTTCCGCTTCACTTAATTTGTAAAAAAAAAAATTCGTTGTGTGTGTGTGTGATATCTATGTGTCTGTGTGTCTTTGTGTGTTTACCCCACGCAGAGTTCTCAGCAATTACTCCTGACTCTGAGCTTGAGTCAATCCTAGGGTTGGGGAAAATTATGGGATGCCGAGTATACAACCCGGTTGAGCTCAAGTAAGGCAGGCGCATCCTCACTGCACTATGGCTCTAGGGCCTGGTCTGACCTTGATGAGGGCAAGGGAGAGGAAAGCAGGAACGTGCACCACATTTAGAATATGGCATTGCTGGATATGTTTTCCTGATCCTATTCGAAAACAGGAACCTGGAATGAATGTGGGTGTTGGGGTTGCCTTATTTAGGGGAACTGAAAAGGCTGGAGGGCTTGTGAAAAAAATGTGTCTGCAACAGGGAAGACACTGTGTGGCCTTGGCCTCCTCAGAGAAAATGTGATCTACACACATGCCTCAACGTGGTCTAAGGATTGGTTATTAAAAAATTACTTCAAAGGCAATGAGCTTTGGGAATGCTTGAACATGGTAATGGAGACTGGAGCTAAATGCTACAGCTCATTGAAAGCCCACATTTATATGGCCAGTGGCCCACTCATAAACCAAGAATATAAACTCTATACATCCTAGGCCAGGGTCTATAGAGAAAGAGGATGCGAGCCCAAGGAGGGTCCATGGTATCAGTTCTGCCCAAGTCCAGGAATTCCGTCAGACAACGAGGTCGGGAACCGGGACACCCAGGAAGCCATTGAGCTTCCAGAGGGCTCAGGGATCTCAGAAAGAACAGACATGGCACAAGAAGAAGAGCTAAAGGCAGAGCAGGTAGGGCAGAGGGACTCAGGGTCCCGAGCGGGTGGGGCCTGTGATGTCATCACTCTGCTGTCCCCTGCCCACATTCCAATCCCCTTATGATGTAAGCAGGCAGGGCTATAAATATCCATGGCCTGGTTGCTCAGCGCTCATTTGCCCCAGGCAAGCTGCCGAGCATACATGGATATTGTTGACCTTACTAGCCCGCCCTGTCCCCCCAACCCAACCTCAAAACACCTTCCCCCATTCACCTGTACCTTGTCCTACTCCTTCCCTTCCTCCAATGTGTTTTGTCCACCGCATGTTTGTTGCACCACCACTGGTTTTCTCGGTCTGATCACCATCGCTGAGTACACGGGAGAGCTCCTAAGGAATTTAGTGGCAGGTTGAGTTTGGTCGATTCAGGGGTACACTGAGTTTGGGGAATCTGAAACAGGCCAGAACATCGCCCTCTCCGAGTCTAGAGAAATTGGCTCATGGGTTCAGCAGGACCCTTGGCAGGGCTTTGCCAGCAATATCACGTGTAACCCAATAAGCAGATTCAACCGATTTCAGCGTCTTGGAAAATTTATCAAGGGAAAATTTCCAGAAGGAAGTTCACTGAATTACTTGGATGCTTGGATGAAAATCCCTGGGTGCCTACAAAGGGCCGAGAGGAAAATCCCTGGGTACCTACAAAGGGGCCCATAGACTCACCGTCTTCTGTTGGATTCTAGCTTCCCAGGAGAGCCCGCCAAACAAGGGAGAGTCCATCGCTGGAAGAGAGCCCGCCATGGGAAGAAGGCCCACCATAGGGGGACAGCCTGCAGGTACAGATGGCACAGCAGGCAATGTAAGTAGCTGCCATCTCTGCCCGAGCTCTCTAGTTCCTTGCTATCAAACCTCAAGCCAAAAGCAAAGAGGATGTCAATGTAGACATGATCCCTCTGGTAAGTCAGGGCTTTGGGAGAGACATGGGTGGCCAGAGAGGCAGAGCCCGGGGAATGTGGGTGATTCCCTCTTACCCAGCAATAGGAGGAAGCCTGGCCGTGTGCTGCCCATCAGGTGGGCTTCGGCGATGGGATAGGCCACCTGTCTATTAACTTCGTTAAAATTGCCCCAGGGCTACATCCTGAGTTCTATGGGAGGGAGTGGTTGAGCTTTCTGGAGATTCTGAAGTCCCAAGATATGGTCTGAAGGACCTTTATCCTGGAAGCAGGCAGATCTGTGAGTCTTGGCCATTGAGTTTGCGGGCAGAACTTTGTGACTCTAGGCACGGAGCTGGCCTGGCACTTCTCTGAACCCTGAATGAGAATTTCTGCTGTTGCTTCCTGACCTAGAGCCTCTTGCTTCCCCAGTGAGGAGACTCCCGTTATACCATCTGGAGAGAGGAGCGCATAATCCAGCTCTGCGGGAAAGGTGACTATTCTCTGGCCTTCCCTCCAGATCCAATTCCAAGGCTGTGGTGGTGCCAACCTTGGCCAGGGGTGCGAGAGCAATGGGAAGAGGCTGAAGATTGAGACCCTCTCAATTGTGACGCCACGGATGAGGGGCCTAGGAGGGGTCATATTTCCAGGGGTTTCTCTCCCTGGGTGGGTTTCATACTCACTCATCCTGGCTTCACACCCGTCTTGTGTGTCTTCTCAGACACCAGAACTGGCACCAGCATGGCACTTTCTGCCAAATGCCATCAAGAGTCTCAGCGGTCAGGGCAGTGCCCAACTTTTACCTATTTCTCTCTAGATCCATTGCTCACCGCGATGCCCCTCCTCGCTACCTCTCAGGCTCGCTCTGACCATTCTCCACTTCGTCCCTGCTCCTGCCGCTGTCCTCGGCTGACAACACTAATGGCTGCTCCACATGCCCCAGAGAGGAGGGCACAGCGCCCATCCCGGAGGATGCACACCCTTCCTCCCAAGTCCAGCCTGCCCCTCGCAGTGTCATCTAGAAGAGGGGGCAGTGACCGCCAAAAGGCAATGCCCAGACTTGTTCTAGAGTTCAATCCTTTTTGAATCACCGGGAAGAGGACAGGGCAGACATCGCGGAGGACAGGGCTTTCCCCAATCCGAGGCTCTATAGGGCTAAGACATATAACAACCTGGTTCCGCCTCTGTCCAGACCTCGTCGGAGAAATTCATGTGTACTTACCCCCATTGGTGAGGCCGAGGACTGGGGGTCCCAGGATTCCTCCTCCGACGAGGAGGAGTCACTTGTATCCATCACGGACGGGGAAGGGTCACATTACTCTGCTTCTGATGAGGCCGGGTCCCTTTCCCTGAGTGAGGAGGGAGGAGGAGCTCCCCGACATAGTGGTGCCTACCTGTATCCCAGCGGTGAGCCCCTTCCCTCCCTGCATCAGGCTGCCCGGGAGGTGCGCAGAAAGAGGAAACGCCGCCAGGTGCGGTTCAACTTAGCAGCGGCACCTGAAAGGCGCCCCCGCAGAGCCCTCCGATGCCTGAGGAAGCTGTGTTGTTTCTCTGTTCCCGAAGAATAAACTGAGTTCTTATCCTTACGACTGTGGTGGCTCGCTGGGTCCTTCTTGATGCAGAAAGGAGCGGAGGGGTGCAGTCACTCGGAGTGTTCACCAAAGGGAAGGACGGACGGGGGCGATACACAGCCCCTGAGTCTCCCTAAGCGAAGGGGGGGTCCCATTATTCCGTATCGGGTGAGGAGGGGTCCCCTGAAAACCTAAGCTAAGAGGAGGAGCCCCCGAGACAGTGGTTCCAACCTATTTCCCCCAGTGAGCCCCTTGCGCCCTGCGTAAGGCGGCCCGGGAGGCTGGCAGGAAGAGGACACGGCGCCATGTTCGCTTCAACGCACCAACGGAACCACGTTCCAATGGAGATCTCTTCCTCGGTGCTGGAAGATGCGTGTTTTGCTGGGGTACGCGCCCGAGGTATAAACAGTTTATTTCCCCTAAAACTGTGTTGTCTTGCTGGGCCCTTCTTAATGCAGAAAGGAGATGAGGGGTGCTGTTCCCTGAAGGGAAGGATGGTTGATACAGCCCCGAGTCTCCCGCTGTATCGAGGGGCTGCTTTGGAGGGCAGAGCTGATGCCTCCCCACTCCCTGCGGACATTGGAGCCATCGGAGGCTGCACGAAAAGGACTGTGGCCATTACCCGCCGCACCCCCATGCACCTTCTAGAGCCCCTGCAGCAAGAGGATCAAGGGTTACGTTGCTCCCCAGAAGCAGAAAAGAGTGACCTGAAGGGGTGAGGTCCAGCAGCAGAGGTAGACCCGGTGCATCTGTGTGTGGGGCTGGTGAGCTGAGCGCAGTGATGAGCCTGGCCGCTGACGGGGAGGCCTCCCTCGGGAGAAACCTCGGCGGCCCTCGGAAACGTAGCTTGAGAGCCCTGCCTGTACGTGGACCTGCCCCTTATTGGACTCTACTGTGTTGCCGCCAGGAAAATCCCTGGAATTGTTACATACGAGGAAACAAATTGACATTTCAGGCATATGGAAACATATCCGTTGCTTGAAATAAAAGTGTGATTTATGGTATGGTGGCACCATCATCTGCATTTTTGAAACTGGTCTGCAAACAGGCGCCTCAAGAGGATTAAATATTGGGTGAAATTCCTTCGAGAGCCCTGAAAGTTCTATTGAAGAAATTCCCAGAAAACAGAAAAGCCAAGCAGCACTGGTTTTCCTTAACATTGTTTTAATTATGTTAGCCAAATCCTTGGCCTTGGGCTTCACAGTGACTCCAAACAAGGTCGACAACTCCTATTTCTAAGTGCTCTAAGTAGCATGGGGCAATTTTTAGCAAAGGCAGGACAAGAGAAAGCAGAAATCCAACAAGAACTTTTCTTTTGGCAAATAAGAGAGAGAGAGAGAAAGAGTGAGCTAGAGGGAGGGAGGGGAGGACGGAGGGGAGGGAGGGGGAGGGAAAGGGATGGAGGGAGGGAGTGGGGGAGGAAACAGAAGAGAGAGAGAGAGGGAGGGAGAGAGGGAGGGAGGGTTCTGAGGCAGGGAGGGAAGGAAGGAGGGAGGGAAAGAAGGAAGAATGGAGGGAGGAAGGAATGAAAGAAGGGAGGAAGGAAGGAAGGAAGGAGGGAGGGAAGGAAGAAAGGTGGCAGGGAGGGAGGAATGAAGGAAGGGAGGAAGGAAGGAAGGAAGGAAGGAAGGAGGAAGGAGGAAGGAGAGAAGGAAGGAAGGGAGGAAGGAAGGGAAGGAAGGAAGGAAGGAAGGAAGGAAGGAAGGAAGGAAGGAAGGAAGGAAGGAAGGAAGGAAGGAAGGAAGGAAGGAAGGAAGGAAGGAAGGAAGGAAGGAAGGAAGGAAGGAAGGAAGGAAGGAAGGAAGGAAGGAAGGAAAGAAGAGTTATTGACAGATGGATGAGGAAGACTAGTAGGGAGGGATATAGGAAGAAGACAAGGAGGAGAGAAGACGGAAAGGATAACTGGAGGTAAAGGTGGAAGGGATGATGGGAAGTTGGGTAGTACGATAGAGAAGGAAGGATGGAAGGATAGAAAGAGAATCAGGGAAAAATTGAATGGAGGAAGGAATTGAGGGAAGGAAAGATGGAGAAGAGAAAGGGATGGACTAGATTAAAGAAATTTGGCCGTTGACATTTTAATTATACATTTGATATCTAAGACTTTTGTATGCATTTCTATATCGATATGTCTAGAAGAGACATAATTTTTTAAAAAATAATCTTACTTGACTGGGAAGATCATTTGTAGTAGTCTAGTTGATATCGTTACAGGATTACACTTCCTAAAAAGAATTGTTCTGATGGGGGGGAACACAGACAGTAATGGGGCAAAAAATATTCTAGGCAAAGGCAAAAATACTTTTTTTTTTCTTTTTGGGTCACACCCGGTAATGGCTCAGGGGTTACTCCTGGCTCTGCACTCAGGAATCACTCCTGGCGGTGCTCGAGGGACCATATGGGATGCCGGGGATCGAACCCGGCCGGCCACGTTCAAGGCAAACACCCTAACCGCTGAGCTATCGCTCCGCCCCAAAGGCAAAAAATACTTTAGACATAAATGATGCAAATAAGTAAAAGAAAAGTTGGAGGGATGATAATCTGCAATATTTGAATGGAGTTTGAAGTTAGACTGAATTCCAAATGAAAAGGGAAGAAAGGGGGTGGTAATACATGTTGAAAGTAGGCGCCGAGACAAGAAAAACATGGTTTGGAAAATGCAGATTTTGCTACATAAGTTGAGGTAACACTGTGTTTAATGGTTCAAGAGGGTTTGACTGTTCAAGAAACAAACAATGCTCATAGAGTAAATGAATTTTCTTTATACTTTTTTCTTATGTATAAAGCGGTTTGTTCTAATTCGGTAAGAATAATAATCAACTGTATCAGGACTTCAAAACAATAAGCTAGTTTTAATATTTATAAAAAATATACTACTCTTAATCATATTTCCATCTCTTAATTTCTCATACTTCTGATTTATAATCAAAAAGGTCTCACTTCTAATATTTAAAAAATTATTGCTTTTATACTAATCTATATGACTCTCTGTCAAACTGACAATAAATCAGATCTTGAGAGAGTATTACACAAAGTGTAAATGCCAGTTTTATACAGGGGGTTCAAATTTGTTACTCCAGGGTTGGAGTAATGGTATAGTGAGTAAGGCATTTATGCCTTGCACACATGAGTGCAGGGTCAATCACCAGTACCCCATATGTTTTCCAGGTCCATCTGGAGTGATCCCTGCATACAGAGCTAAGAGTAAGCACTGACCATAGCCAATATTGCACCAAAACATCCAAAATAAAATTTATTACTCCTTTTAAATTAATACATCTGGTATTCTAATTTACCTTTGTGAGACTGCATGACTTTTGGGGGATGGTTTTTATATTTTTTCCCCTAGTTCTAAGAGAGGGGGAAAGGGAGAGGGGAGAAACTGAGAGACAGAGACATACAGAGAGACAGAGAGACTGAGAACTGGGCTGGGTAAGGCAGAGCTGGGATGTTTTAGAGTTACCTATCCCTTTATCTGGTGCATTTAAATTGCAACTCTCTCCCCAGAATACTCGTACCATGCTCTGTAAAATTTCTCCTCATGCGCTTCTGCTCATAGAGGAGATAAGGGTGTTCCTGGTGGTGAGGTATGTTGAATCTTCAAGGCATCCCAGGGCTAGTACTCTAGAAAGGAAAGGTGCAGTCCCGGTGGAGACAGGTTCTGGATCTCAAAGCCTTCCAAGGGCTGAGACTCCACTCAGAGAGATGCTCACTTACTGCACCCAGTAATTCAGATGTGGAATATGTAGCTAGTGAGTCGGCTATTAAATCTCCAGTTTCATCTAGGCTTCAGGAGTCCCACCCCTGCCTCTGTGCCCTTTAGAAGAGAATCAGCAACAGCCTATGAAGCCTTGCAAAAGGGGCTAACGTGATCTTTGTAAAAAGATCTTGCACTTGCTGTATTTTTTGTCTTACTGGGTAAAGAGAGAGGGAACTTTGGGCTCCTCAGGAATTTCAAATCATTGCCCAAACCTAACTAAGCTCTTCTCAATATTTATAATGGCAGATGTGTAATGTGATGAGGCCAAAATGAAAGTCCACGCCATAGGTCCTATTGGGAGAAGAGTTCCAGAGATTCACCTAATCTATGTTACTATGATGGGTGAAGGGAATGGCAGGACTTAAGCATGTGAACTCCTTGCCCCGCAAGGTTTGAACTTACACATATGAGACAGTGTTGGGAGCCTGGGAAAGACTGATACTTATGTCTAATTGAATAGAAATTATATAAGAAGTTTTCAGGAACCTACTGAGCCATGTGTGGATTTTGTTGGGAAATGGAGGGATAAATTAGGTATTAAGTAATTCAACAACACCTAGAATGACAATTTGACTTTGACAGGGTTGGTTGGTTGGTTGGTTGGTTGGTTGGTTGGTTGGTTGGTTGGTTGGTTGGTTGGATGGATGGTTGGTTGGTTGGTTGGGTTGGATGGTTGGATGGATGGTTGGATGGATGGTTGGATGGATGGAGGATGGAAATGGCTGGCTGGATATGGCTGGATATGGCTAGATTGGGTGGATATGGCTGGATATTGCTGGATGGCTGGATATGTCTGGATGGATGGATATGGATGAATGGCTTGAAATGGATGGATTGCTGGAAATGGGTGGATGGATATGGATGGATGGATGGATGGATGGATATGGATGGATGGATATGTATGTAGGGATGGATATGGATGGATGGATGGATGGATCGATATGGATGGATGGATATGGATGGATGGATGGATATGGATGAATGGTTGAATGGATATGGATAGATATGAATGGATGGATGGATATGGATGGATGGATATGGATGGATGAATATAGATGGATGGATATGGATAGATTGGGTGAATGGGTATGGATGGATGGATATGGATGGATGGATGAATGGATATGGATAGATATGAATGGATGGATGGATGGATATGGATGGATGGATATGGATGGATGAATATAGATGGATGGATATGGATGGATGGATAGATTGGATGAATGGGTATGGATAGATGGATGGATGGATATGGATGGATGGATATGTGTGGATGGATATAGGTGGATGGATATGGGTGAATGGATATGGGTTGATGAATATGGGTGGCTGATATGAGTGGATGGATATGGGTTGGATGGATATGGCTGATATGAGTTGGATGGATATGGCTGATATGAGTGGATGGATAGATATGGATGGATGATTGGATATGGATGGATGGATGGATATGGATGGATGGATGAATGGATATGGATAGATATGAATGGATGGATGGATGGATATGGATGGATGCATATGGATGGATGGGGGATATGGATGGATGTATATGGATGGATGTATATGGATGGATATGGATGAATAGATGGATATGGATGGATGTATATATGGATGTGTATGGATGGATGGATGGATATGGATGGATATGGATGGATGGATATGGATGGATGTATATGGATGGATGAATATAGATGGATGGATATGGATGGATGGATAGATTGGATATATGGGTATGGATGGACAGATGGATATGGATGGATGGATATGTGTGGATGGATATGGGTGGATGGATATGGGTGGATGGATATGGGTTGATGAATATGGGTGGCTGATATGAGTGGAGGGATATGGGTTGGATGGATATGGCTGATATGAGTTGGATGGATATGGCTGATATGAGTGGATGGATGGATATGGATAGATGGATAGATTGATATATGGGTATGGATGGATGGATATGGATGGATATGGGTGGATGGATATGGGTGGATGGATATGGGTTGATGAATATGGGTGGCTGATATGAGTGGATGGATATGGGTTGAATGGATATGGCTGATATGAGTTGGATGGATATGGCTGATATGAGTTGGATGGATATGGCTGATATGAGTGGATGAATGGGTATGATGGATGGATATGGATGGATGGATATGGATGGATGGATATGGATGGATGGATATGGATGGATGAATATAGATGGATGGATATGGATGGATGGATAGATTGGATGAATGGGTATGGATGGATATGGATGGATGGATATGGCTGATATGAGTTGGATGGATATGGCTGATATGAGTTGGATGGATATGGCTGATATGAGTGGATGAATGGGTATGGATGGATGGATATGGATGGATGGATATGGATGGATGTGGGTGGCTGCATGTTTGCGTGGGTGGGTGCGTGGGTACTTAGGTGGGTCGGTGCATGGGTGGGTGGATGGATGATGGATGGATGGATGATTGATCGATGGATGGCAGATACAGACAGACAGATAGAGAGATAATTGATAGATAGACAGACAGACAGATAGATAGATGATTGATTAATAGATAGATAGATATATAGATAGATAGATAGAGAGAGAGAGAGAGGATCTCACCTGAGAGAAGTCCTACCCAAAAGAAGGAGCAAAAAGCCAAGAGCCAAAAGCAAAATTGGCCTCAAGTCAGTCCCCTTATATAAACCAAGGTAATCCAGGGAGGGCCAGGGAGGTGACAGGGAGGTGTCAACAAAGAACCCTAAACAGATTGTAGAAGGACAGTGTCACACCGTATTGCAGGTATAAACAAAGATCAGGCCAAGGACTAATACTGAGATTATCTCTTATTTAAAACACTGGAGAGGAGTGAGGGAGAGAGAGAGAGAGCTGGTATAATTTCATGAGCTTCATGTAATCTCGATGGTACCCACAAGGTCCTTCTTATTTATTATCTGCATAAGGGTGATGCTGAGTATCTTATTCTCCATATACTGAAGGGTCACACTCGCCTGCTTGAGAGCAAACTAGTATGATCCTTCCTATAATCTTCCTATAGTCTCAAAGTAGCCAGATTGGTAGTTTTCTGATAAATTCTAACTGTCCCACACTGGTTGCAGTGGGTATAAAGAGGAGCTGTGCCCAATCTAGAAGACATAGAAGTCTTAGTTGATGTATAAGTCAGAAGTTATTCAGAGTCAAGGTGACTTCTGTAACTGCTACACCCTCTAGCAGTGTTTACATAGAAGAGAGGTCTCATTAGAATGAACCTTGGCTTAAGTAGATTAAGCTGTGAGTGGGCAAAACAGCAAAGCTCCCAAACTAGCTAATCCTGTCATCCAACAATCACTCCCACTCATTCCCATTCTGTGGACTATCTTTGCATTTTGGTCACTGTTTCTTTTGAAGTGAAGAAGCTTTTTAGTTTCATGTAATTCCATATGTTTATCTTTGCTTCTAGTTTCTTTTTTAGTGGTGTCTCATCTTTGAGACACCAACAATCACTAATCATCAGAGAGATGCAAATCAAACCACAATGAGATATCATCTCACACCACAGAGACTGGCACATATCCAAAAGAGCAAAAACAACAAGTGCTGGCATGCATGCCGGAAAAGGGGACTCTCATCTATTGTTGGAAGGAATGTCGACTGGTGCAGCCTCTTTGGAAAACAATATGGACATCCCTCCAAAAGACTAGACCAGCCACACCTCTCCTTGGAATATATCCTGGGAAGCCAAAAACACACAGCAGAAACACCAACTGCACTTTTATTATCAGAGCAGCACTATTCCCAATAGCCAGAATCTGGAAACAACCAGAGTGCCTAAGAACTGATGACTCGATAAAGAAACTTTGGTACATCTACACAATGGAATACTATGCAACTGCTAGGAAAAATGAAGTTATAAAATATTCCTATAAATGATTGGAAATTTTCTATAAATGGAGAGCATCATGTTGATTGAAATTAGCCAGAAGGAAAAAGACAGATACAGAATGATTGCATTTATTCACTATATATATACATATATATGTATATATGTATAAGTATTTATGTATTTAATTAATTATATAGTATTATGCCAATTTCCAAGGTCCAGCAAAACATGGACCAGGAGGTGAAATCAATCGCAAACACGTGGGAGTCAGAGGTCAGGTAAGAGAGAGAAGTGTGCTAACAATCAATCAAAATGATAATCAAAATAATAATACCAGAAAAGAGCATTTAATATAGGAAAAGGGATACACACGATAACGTCTCATTGTATGTATTGTAATTCACAATGTGGAGGAGGAGGGGGAGGGATGAGGAGTAGGAGAAGGAGGAGGAGGAGGAAAAAGAGGAGGAAGAGGATGAGAAGGAGGAGGAGGAAGAGGAAGAGGAGGAGGAGAAGGAGGAGGGAGGACGACAAGGAGAAGGAGGAGAAGGAGGAGGTATAGTAGTAGGAGGAGGAGCAGAAGCAGAAGAAGAAGAAGAAGAAGAAGAAGAAGAAGAAGAAGAAGAAGAAGGAGGAGGAGGAGGAGGAGGAGGAGAAGAAGAAGAAGAAGAAGAAGAAGAAGAAGAAGAAGAAGAAGAAGAAGAAGAAGAAGAAGAGAAGAAGAAGAAGAAGAAGGAGAAGAAGAAGGAGAAGAAGAAGGAGGAGGAGGAGGAGGAGGAGGAATTAGAAAAACCTGCCATAGAGGGAGGCTAGAGTAGGTGGGAGGGAAGGATGGACATTGGTGGTAGGAAATGGGCCCTGGTGTAGGGATGGGTACTGGAACACGTATGACTGAAACCCAAACATGAACATCTTTGTAATTGTATATCTCACGGTGGTTTAAGGAAACAAAAACAAACAAAAAAACAAAACTGACATTGCAAGACTTATACTAAAGAACTATTTAACGTATTCTGTAATAGACATCTTGGACCTATTGTTATTAATAAAGAGACCATTATTGCTTATTAAAACATTTTCATATCCCTAAACTTATGGTATTTGTTTATAGTTTCAGATTGATTTGAATCAATCTGAAATAAATTAGAAGAAAATTGTATATTATATAAGATCAGGTTTCAGTTCTACTTTTCTTCATCTGACCTTCTGCTTTCCCCCAAATCAATAGAGAATCTGCCCTTTCACTGATATATATTCTTGAATCATCCTAGAAAAGTCGTGGGCCATATGTGTGTATATGTGTTTCTTTGAACTATTCTGATCTATCAATCTAGGTGACTCTTCATGTCAAGATTATAAATTTAAATCACAGTATCACTGTCTTCCCATTGTTCATCGATTTGCACTAGTATCATCTCCATGAGTCCTGTCACAGGAAAGCGTAACCCAAGGGCATCTGCTTGCTCCAGGGACAGGAAGAGCCCGAAACCATTCTTCAGGTCATGGAACTGAGGTCCATAATTGTTACTAGTTTTTGGCATAACAAGTAAATAAAACACGGGGAGCTTGCCAGGCTTTGCCGTGTAGGTGGTATAGTCTCAGTAGAAGACTCTCATCTCGAGCATTAAGCACCATCACTGATGAGAATAATTGGATAGAACCCAATTAGTCTTTGTAGAGAAGACTCTTACAAAGGCTGAAATTAGTAAACTTGAGAGCTCAAATGTCCTACATGAGTTTTTACATAGTAGAAAGTTACTTTATACCACAGTGGGACACAGGGGTGAAGATCTGATATTAGCTCTAATTCTAAGGAAGTCACTCACTGAGTCTCATATTCCTCATTTATAAAAGTCAGAATATCTACAAAAATCAGACACTGCTAGATGTGTCTGCAAGACCTGCTAGCCACCCTCTCCCCAACACACACACCCTTCTTGCCAATTAGTCATGACCGAGCCTACACAAAATACAACAAGAGCATTGGAAGGAAGGAAAGAATGCAGAACTTACACAGGTGACAATTATACCATCAACTTAAGATAGAAAATCACAGAATCTCCAAAACAGAAGATGGTAATCTGGTTATGGTTCTTACCTAAAGATTCAGGAATGCCGAGTCCAATATGTGTGCTCCGTATTCGGCAGTGAATTGCCTTAAATTCCACGTACTTGGCATGCTATCAAAGGCACAAGCATACTATTTTTCATAAGTATTTTGTTTTCTTCTGATTCTACAATACGCCCAATAATCAAAGAATTTAAAATAGATCCAACAAAATAAACTTCCTGGATTATGCTATTTTTGTGGAGGACTCACCAAATAGTCTTTGTGAGCCCTGTGGCCAGTTGGTTCAACTGTGAAGTTTCAGTGTAGGATCTAGTAGTGACGCATAGCCTCTCCAGCTCAGGGTGCTAAGGAGCATCTTGTCCACTAAAGGCCACTCAGGAGTTCATAAAGTATCAATATTGTAAATCACAGTTCCTAAAATAAGATTAATTACAAAACAATTCTGTAAATAAAAGCATCTTTATGAAATAATATTGAAACTCAGAGAGCTGGCTTAAAAAACATCACATATCTTATAAATGAAAGTCATAAGATGTTGAAGAATTAAGAACTAAGACCTCAGTCCTTTATATAAATATAGGTTTAATTTAATTCGTTTTAGCATCAGGGGCCTAGTCTTTCATTTTAAAGCCTCATTTCTAACTTTTTGAATGAAAATGAAAAGTTTGCTGATTATAAATTGTAGCCACTCATAATGTGAGTCTTTTATGAGCTTGCAGTGGGAACCACTGGGGCAGTTAATACATCAACTGCTTCCAGCATTAAGTTTATGTCAAGTAGAATTTCAGGGAATAGACTCTATGTGCCATCAAACTATCAAATCCCTTAATAAAGTACAAATCTAGAGTTAGAAAATAGCAGACAAGGTTTACTCATTCTGAGAAGAATTAAAGCCCTAGGATACACTCATACAAAAAAAGTCTTCAGAAGATCAGGGATCTAGCTCAGAGACAGAGTATTTGTCATCATATGTGAGCTCTTTCTTCCATCCCATTAAAAAAATGTAGAGAAAATTCTACTCCTTAGAAAAATCAAAATCTTCATTTTCATATTTAAATCCCTATTATTAGAGTTTTTAAACTCAATATCTTGGTGACAACATATCTGATACAGAGCCTTGAGCCTAAGAAATAAGAAATCAGATATAGTAAGACTGGCCAAACATGCCACCTAAGGGAACCTATCATAGGTTTCCCTATGTGATGCTTAATTTAGATATCCCTCTTAAGTTTTTAGTAAAATTGTCTACAGTACCAACCTATGAGTCATGTTAGATAGCATCCCCTCACTTGGATCGTTAATGTTGACCATTAATTTCCTGAGCTGTTTAGTACCCACGAGAAAATTTATGTTCTTGTTTAAATATAATTTTACATTTCTATTCATTTATTTTCTTTTTGGGTCACACCCGGCAATGCTCATGGGATACTCCTAGCTCTGCACTCAGGAATCACTCCTGGCAGTGCTCGAGGGACCATATGGGATGCTGGGGATCAAACCCGGGTCGGCTGCGTGCAAGGCAAACGCCCTACCCACTGGGCTATTGCTCCGGCCCCTGAACTTCTTTTATATGATGTAACGAGGGGAACTTTTCCATTCTTTCCTCTGTGACAGTTTGCATGTACTGTCGATGTGGCCTCATTATCATACATTTGTTAAGCACATGTTCTAGAGCTGATTTCTGAACTCTCAATTGTTCATGTATAAATATGTTTCTATGTCAAAATGTTTCATAATGACAGCACTGTAATAAAATTGAAATGTGGTAGTTGACACCTTTAACTTTTTTCTTTCACTAGAAAGTTTTAGTGGCTTTATTATTCTACCATATCACCTCTATCACTTGTCTTCCTGTTGATCTTTGGTCCACTTAAGAGGGTAACAGTAGCATCTCCATTCATCCCTGTTGCGTGGTAGTGTAGCCCAAGGGCATCTGCTCACTCCAGGAACACTAAGAGCATCAGATCATTTGATCAAGTCATGGGAATGAGGTCTATTATGTTTACTGTTCTTGGCATATTAAATATAACACAGGCTCTTGCCAGGCACTGCAATGTGGGTATGATACGCTTGGTAGTAGGTAGGCTCTCAGTTCTTGCATTTATTAATGTACCATGTAGCTGCAAAGTGGCTGCCTTCCTTGGGAAGAGCTGGTAGCAGCTGTCCCATGGATTTTTGTCTCTAGTTCATGGCTGACACCAGGCGCTGTTCCTGGGTGGGTCTATGGGCCTCCTCTAGAGAACAGAGGTTGGGGAAAGGAACCCTAGCTCAATCTCCACGGAAGCACGGTGAATTTCGCAGCCAAGACCAGCATACCTGGGCTTGAAATAGGCTTCTCTCTAGGGTGGGTCTCTGAAAGCTGGTCTTAAGATTGGTTTTTTTTTCTTGGGATGAGCTCTGACGAACTGCGGAGACCGGAAATGAAAGTCCAGGTTAAAGTCACGGGGAATTCGTGCAGATGGAGCTGGGCTCCCTTTCCCCCACCTCTGTCCCATCCGGGAGGCCTGGTGGACCCACTCCCAAACTGCTCCCAGGCTGTAGACCATGAAACAGAGACACAGATACAAGGGAAAGAGCTGCTACAGCTCTCCCTGTGCTGCGACTGATCATCAGGCGTCCAGGAGGAATAGCCACTTCTGCCTTGGCCTGCCAGCCCAATGAAGTCTTGCAAGAAACCAGAGGAAGCCCCACAGCATGACGCCAGCCATTTTCAACATCTGGAAGCCACAGCTTGTCAGAGCTCCATCGAAGAGAGAAGCCGATCTCAAGCCCTGCTCATTAGAGCCCCACCCTAGAGAGAAGCTGATTTCAAGCCCAGGTATGCTGTTCTTAGTGAATTTCGCCACTAAGAACAGCATACCTGGGCTTGTAATCAGCTGAAATTCACTGGGCTTTTATGCAGATGGAGCTGGGGTCCCTTTCCCCCCGCCTCTGTCCTTCCAGGAGACCTGGTTGATATGCCTACGAATTGCTCTGGGCTGTAGGTTCAGAGACACAAATACACTGGGCAGAGCTGCTACCGACTCTTCCTGTGTCTGCTGATCATGAGCCAACGAGGAGTGACGGTAGGTTCTGGCCTTGTCCCGCCACACAAATAGAGCCTCAGAAAAGGACAGAGGAACCCCCTCATAAAAGGACAGAGGAATCCCCCCACATGGTCTTTCAAATAAAAATGATAAAAATCTTTTTATTTTATGAAAACTGAAAATGATTTTGGAGTTTTGCTATAGTAGTTCTCATCTAAAGCTTTCTTTGGATGGTGTGGACATTTCAATGACATTAATTTTTGTAATGCCTGATTGTACAACGTTTTTGCTTTTGTGTCCTCTTCATTTTCTTTCACTGATGATTTAGAGAATTCTCATTATGAGATCACCTCACCCTTTATTATACTTCGTTCTAAGAATTATTTTGGCTTCAGTCATGAGTCTAGTACCTCTCTCTTGCTGATAGTTTCCTGCTAGTTTACAGAAATTCAGTGTACAGAAATTCAATAGACCTTCTTTCTTATTTTATGAACCATATGTCTTTTATATTTAATTATACCTAATATTTTGCTTAAAATTCTTAGTAAAACATGGATCAATAAATTATCTATCCATAAATATTATAGCTGAAGGATAGACATAGTTATAAATTTCAAATAGTTACAGATTTAGGAAAATTCTTGGTTTATCAATTTGATAGAGAATAGATATTAGTAAAAACGGACATTCTTTCTTGTATCTTACAGAAAATATATTTATCTTATTACTGTTGGTGTTAGCTGTGAGCCTGGTGTGTATGATGCTTGTGTGTATGTGTGTGGATATTTGTATATATATACATATATATACACATATATATATAATTTTCTTATTATATAAAGCTTATACTCTCCTTTTCACACAATGGTTACATTGAGGCCTGCACAAAAGATTTAACTGATGGAATATTAAGCTAACGACTTAACACCAATGCACACTAAATTACAATTTTACTTCCCCATCCCTTTGATGTTTTTAAAACTAAGGTACATGTACTTTGCCTCTGTGTGCTCAGGATATATTTAAAACAGTTTAACTTTAATTTATTTTATGTAATTAATTTATATATTTATTTATTTTGCTTTAAGGTCACACCCAGCAATGCTCAGGATTTACCTCTTGCTCTGCACTCAGGAAATTACTCCTGGCGGTGCTCAGGGGACCATATGGGCTGCCAGAGATGGAACCGAGGTCGGCCATCGCAAGGCAAAGGCAATCCCTGCAGTGCTATCGCTCTGGCCCACCCTTATTATAAGGTCTTCCTATTTTTACTTCTTTTTTCTCTGAGTCATCATAGTTTCTACAATTTACACACCAGGATTCAAATAGTAAAGCATTCTGAGACTTTAGATGGATTTAAATGTCCATGCATGAAAGATGGATATCATTCATGATCTCTGTACGTAATCAGTATACTTGTTCTTTGTTAAAGGCATCCCTTCAAGATTTCTTAGAAGGATAGCATGTGTTAATGGATGATTAGACATTGTTGTCTAAAATTCTCTATTACACCTCAGTTCTCTGAAGGACACCATTGCTAGATAGATTTTTGATAACTGATTAGCAATCCTCCCTGACACCTTAATTTTAAATAATCTTTCCTATTTCCTTTTGACCTGAAAATTTTCTGATCAAACTATACTGTTAGGCTTTTGGGAACTTTCTGTTGTTAATATTTTATATTTTTCTGCTTTTCCAATGTTTTCTCCTCCATTTTAAAAAATTCAATTATTATGTCTATGGTGTGATTAGATTCCTATCATTAGGAATATACAGAGTTCATGAATATATCAATGTTTAGTAGTGCAACGTGGGGAAAGATACTAAATTAGTGATTTGAAAAAAAATTGCCCCTTTCCTCTTCCATTTAAGGATTCTATAATATAAGAATCTGTCTACCTGAATATATCTTTGAAGATTCAAAAGCAACCTTCACTCATTTTTTTGGTAAATTTATTTTATTTAAAACTGTTTCTAGTGCCCTCTCCTTGAGTATACTTCCTCATTTCAGGAGATCATTGATGTTTAAAACTCTCAGGAATATTTTAGTTCTAGATTCATCCTTTATCACCTTCAAGAATCTTTAGCAACTTCTAAAATGTACAAGTATATTAGATATCGCCAGGTGCACCCTGAGAGGCCCGTGGCACTTTAGCGAGACACAGAAAATCCCCAGAACTGCAAGAGCTGAGCTGCACAGCAATGTTGGGCCCTTGCACTGAAGCTGTGGTTTATGCCCTAGAAGAGACTCATTTGTAGGCTTCCAAAGCACTGCTTTGGAGTGCCTGGGTGGGGAGGGGGGGAGGAGGGAGGGACCCATAGTCTCTACACAGTAAGAACATCATAACAAAATGGAACGGAGAAGGTCAATTTAAATTTCTTCGTTTTCCTAGCTTGTGATTTCTGTGGGTGGCCATCCTCACCGTACTATTCCCTGTCAGACTTAGCCCAGCAGTGCAGCCTTACTTACGCCTTGCAGGGCTAAACTGGCTGTGCTCAAGACAGGACTTGGTGCAGGCAAGGCATGTGCCCCATCCTCGACCTATGCCCCCAATTTCCTGATACTTACAGGTTCTGCCAAATGAAGGAGTGTTCATCATACTGAAAGTCTTATAGAAATTGTTAATAGCTTATATCTGTAACCTGAACTGAAGGGCATAAAAATAAAATGGACTAGAGGTAATACAATGCAATCGTAATGTGCCTTTGAACCTTGGGAATCGCTGGCAGGGATCCAGTGGTGTGTTGCATGTGCAAGGCACTAACTGAAATCCCTGATAATCTTTCATCCCCCAAATTCTGCTAGCAGCCCCCAGAAGTGCCCAACATGACTGGGATCCATCAAAACTAAGAAGACCCCTATAGATATTCAATAAAATTTCTAATTCACCCTACACATAATATGAAAACATATATTGAAAACCTAAATCATTTTAAAAACTGAACAGTGACTGCTACTAATCTGGAAAACTACATAATGATTATGTTAAGAATGAGCATGTGAAATTTGAAGAGTACAATAAATAGAAAAATATCACTGTAAAATTATTAGTAATTGCAAACAGCTAACATTAAAATGAAAAAAGGTCAATATTATAAATAAATTAAGAATCACTTGATCACTTGAATCCCGCTTATTCATCGATTTGCTCAAGTGGGCGCCAGTAACATTTCCATTGGACCCTATCACGTGCCAATGTAGCCCAATGGCATCTGGTTGATTCAGGAATATGAAGAGCCTCAAACCGTTCCTTCAGGGTCTTAACAAGGAAGTCTGACCATCTTGTAGGTGGGCGGCCACGTGATCTTTTGACATCCCGTGGGGTCCAGTCGGTAACGGCTCTAGTCCAGCGCTTGTCTCCAAATCGCATTACATGTCCAGCCCATCTGATTTTCGATGCCTTGGCAAACGAGACAGCGTCCCTGATTCTGGAATAGCGACGGAGGTCAGAACTCCGATTCCTTCTCTCACTTGAGTGAGACGTGATATTCCAAGCATTTTCCAAACAAATTAAGAATAGCACTGTAATTAACATTTAAATTAAAAATATATGAAATATACTGGAAAACACTATCCTCAGCAATTTAAGTAACTAGAGGAAGTTGAGCAATTGGTTTAGAGACACGTCTGTGGAACAAATACGTCCCAAACATGTTTCCCTGTGTTGGAGATATGAAGTCAGGCTAGAGGACAGATATTCCCTATTTCACAATCTGACAAAGACTAAATTCAAAACATCTATGGCCAACAAGTTGGCTGAGCTGGTGCTGGCAGTAGATCCAGGGACCTTTGGGGTTGGAGCCCCGAGAGGGAGCTCAGTGCCCTTGTCAGGAAGACCCCCAAAGGGCTCCCAATAAGCCTCACCTGCTGCCTGGTTCGAATCCATCCCTGCTCAATCACTCTCGACCACAAGAGCCTTCTGTGGAAGAGGACTAGGACCCAAAAAGAGGGCCCGGTGCACATCAGTCAGCTGCTACCTTGAAATGCTGCTGCCTGAGCTACAAAACTAATAGCATAATCCGTGCTTTATGAACTGTCTTTCTGTTCCTAAGGGCGCTTTCCGTTTCACTTAATTTGTAAAAAAAAAAAATTTCTTGTGTGTGTGTGTGTGTGATATCTATGTGTCTGTGTGTCTTTGTGTGCGTTTACCCCACGCAGAGTTCTCAGCAATTACTCCTGACTCTGAGCTTGAGTCAATCCTAGGGGTTGGGGAAAATTATGGGATGCCGAGTATACAACCCGGGTTGAGCTCAAGTAAGGCAGGCGCATCCTCACTGCACTATGGCTCTAGGGCCTGGTCTGACCTTTGATGAGGGCAAGGGAGAGGAAAGCAGGAACGTGCACCACATTTAGGAATATGGCATTGCTGGATATGTTTTCCTGATCCTATTCGAAAACAGGAACCTGGAATGAATGTGGGTGTTGGGGTTGCCTTATTTAGGGAACTGAAAAGGCTGGAGGGCTTGTGAAAAAAAATGTGTCTGCAACAGGGAAGACACTGTGTGGCCTTGGCCTCCTCAGAGAAAATGTGATCTACACACATGCCTCAACGTGGTCTAAGGATTGGTTATTAAAAATTACTTCAAAGGCAATGAGCTTTGGGAATGCTTGAACATGGTAATGGAGACTGGAGCTAAATGCTACAGCTCATTGAAAGCCCACATTTATATGGCCAGTGGCCCACTCATAAACCAAGAATATAAACTCTATACATCCTAGGCCAGGGTCTATAGAGAAAGAGGATGCGAGCCCAAGGAGGGTCCATGGTATCAGTTCTGCCCAAGTCCAGGAATTCCGTCAGACAACGAGGTCGGGAACTGGGGACACCCAGGAAGCCATTGAGCTTCCAGAGGGCTCAGGGATCTCAGAAAGAACAGACATGGCACAAGAAGAAGAGCTAAAGGCAGAGCAGGTAGGGCAGAGGGACTCAGGGTCCCGAGCGGGTGGGGCCTGTGATGTCATCACTCTGCTGTCCCCTGCCCACATTCCAATCCCTTATGATGTAAGCAGGCAGGGCTATAAATATCCATGGCCTGGTTGCTCAGCGCTCATTTGCCCCAGGCAAGCTGCCGAGCATACATGGATATTGTTGACCTTACTAGCCCGCCCTGTCCCCCAACCCAACCTCAAAACACCTTCCCCATTCACCTGTACCTTGTCCTACTCCTTCCCTTCCTCCAATGTGTTTTGTCCACCGCATGTTTGTTGCACCACCACTGGTTTTCTCGGTCTGATCACCATCGCGTGAGTACACGGGGAGAGCTCCTAAGGAATTTAGTGGCAGGTTGAGTTTGGTCGATTCAGGGGTACACTGAGTTTGGGGAATCTGAAACAGGCCAGAACATCGTCCTCTCCGAGTCTAGAGAAATTGGCTCATGGGTTCAGCAGGACCCTTGGCAGGGCTTTGCCAGCAATATCACGTGTAACCTAATAAGCAGATTCAACCGATTTCAGCGTCTTGGAAAATTTATCAAGGGAAAATTTCCAGAAGGAAGTTCACTGAATTACTTGGATGCTTGGATGAAAATCCCTGGGTGCCTACAAAGGGCCGAGAGGAAAATCCCTGGGTACCTACAAAGGGCCCATAGACTCACCGTCTTCTGTTGGATTCTAGCTTCCCAGGAGAGCCCGCCAAACAAGGAGAGTCCATCGCTGGAAGAGAGCCCGCCATGGGAAGAAGGCCCACCATAGGGGGACAGCCTGCAGGTACAGATGGCACAGCAGGCAATGTAAGTAGCTGCCATCTCTGCCCGAGCTCTCTAGTTCCTTGCTATCAAACCTCAAGCCAAAAGCAAAGAGGATGTCAATGTAGACATGATCCCTCTGGTAAGTCAGGGCTTTGGGAGAGACATGGGTGGCCAGAGAGGCAGAGCCCGGGGAATGTGGGTGATTCCCTCTTACCCAGCAATAGGAGGAAGCCTGGCCGTGTGTGCTGCCCATCAGGTGGGCTTCGCGATGGGATAGGCCACCTGTCTATTAACTTCGTTAAAATTGCCCCAGGGCTACATCCTGAGTTCTATGGGAGGGAGTGGTTGAGCTTTCTGGAGATTCTGAAGTCCCAAGATATGGTCTGAAGGACCTTTATCCTGGAAGCAGGCAGATCTGTGAGTCTTGGCCATTGAGTTTGCGGGCAGAACTTTTGTGACTCTAGGCACGGAGCTGGCCTGGCACTTCTCTGAACCCTGAATGAGAATTTCTGCTGTTGCTTCCCTGACCTAGAGCCTCTTGCTTCCCCAGTGAGGAGACTCCCTTATACCATCTGGAGAGAGGAGCGCATAATCCAGCTCTGCGGGGAAAGGTGACTATTCTCTGGCCTTCCCTCCAGATCCAATTCCAAGGCCGTGGTGGTGCCAACCTTGGCCAGGGGTGCGTAGAGCAATGGGAAGAGGCTGAAGATTGAGACCCTCTCAATTGTGACGCCACGGATGAGGGGCCTAGGAGGGGGTCATATTTCCAGGGGTTTCTCTCCCTGGGTGGGTTTCATACTCACTCATCCTGGCTTCACACCCGTCTTGTGTGTCTTCTCAGACACCAGAACTGGCACCAGCATGGCACTTTCTGCCAAATGCCATCAAGAGTCTCAGCGGTCAGGGCAGTGCCCAACTTTCACCTATTTCTCTCTAGATCCATTGCTCACCGCGATGCCCTCCTCGCTACCTCTCAGGCTCGCTCTGACCATTCTCCAATTCGTCCCCTGCTCCTGCCGCTGTCCTCGGCTGACAACACTAATGGCTGCTCCACATGCCCCAGAGAGGAGGGCACAGCGCCCATCCCGGAGGATGCACACCCTTCCTCCCAAGTCCAGCCTGCCCCCTCGCAGTGTCATCTAGAAGAGGGGGCAGTGACCGCCAAAGGCAATGCCCAGACTTGTTCTAGAGTTCAATCCTTTTTGAATCACCGGGAAGAGGACAGGGCAGACATCGCGGAGGACAGGGCTTTCCCCAATCCGAGGCTCTATAGGGCTAAGACATATAACAACCTGGTTCCGCCTCTGTCCAGACCTCGTCGGAGAAATTCATGTGTACTTACCCCCATTGGTGAGGCCGAGGACTGGGGGTCCCAGGATTCCTCCTCCGACGAGGAGGAGTCACTTGTATCCATCACGGACGGGGAAGGGTCACATTACTCTGCTTCTGATGAGGCCGGGTCCCTTTCCCTGAGTGAGGGAGGAGGAGGAGCTCCCCGACATAGTGGTGCCTACCTGTATCCCAGCGGTGAGCCCCTTCCCTCCCTGCATCAGGCTGCCCGGGGAGGTGCGCAGAAAGAGGAAACGCCGCCAGGTGCGGTTCAACTTAGCAGCGGCACCTGAAAGGCGTCCCGCAGAGCCCTCCGATGCCTGAGGAAGCTGTGTTGTTTCTCTGTTCCCGAAGAATAAACTGAGTTCTTATCCTTACGACTGTGGTGGCTCGCTGGGTCCTTCTTGATGCAGAAAGGAGCGGAGGGGTGCAGTCACTCGGAGTGTTCACCAAAGGGAAGGACGGACGGGGGCGATACACAGCCCCTGAGTCTCCCCTAAGCGAAGGGGGTCCCATTATTCCGTATCGGGTGAGGAGGGGTCCCCTGAAAACCTAAGCGAAGAGGAGGAGCCCCCGAGACAGTGGTTCCAACCTATTTCCCCCAGTGAGCCCCTTGCGCCCTGCGTAAGGCGGCCCGGGAGGCTGGCAGGAAGAGGACACGGCGCCATGTTCGCTTCAACGCACCAACGGAACCACGTTCCAATGGAGATCTCTTCCTCGGTGCTGGAAGATGCGTGTTTTGCTGGGGTCACGCGCCCGAGGTATAAACAGTTTATTTCCCCTAAAACTGTGTTGTCTTGCTGGGCCCTTCTTAATGCAGAAAGGAGATGAGGGGTGCTGTTCCCTGAAGGGAAGGATGGTTGATACAGCCCCCGAGTCTCCCGCTGTATCGAGGGGCTGCTTTGGAGGGCAGAGCTGATGCCTCCCCACTCCCCTGCGGACATTGGAGCCATCGGAGGCTGCACGAAAAAGGACTGTGGCCACTTACCCCGCCGCACCCCCATGCACCTTCTAGAGCCCCTGCAGCAAGAGGATCAAGGGTTACGTTGCTCCCCAGAAGCAGAAAGAGTGACCTGAAGGGGTGAGGTCCAGCAGCAGAGGCAGACCCGGTGCATCTGTGTGTGGGGCTGGTGAGCTGAGCGCAGTGATGAGCCTGGCCGGTGACGGGGAGGCCTCCTCGGGAGAAACTTCGGCGTCCCTCGGAAACGTAGCTTGAGAGCCCTGCCTGTCCGTGGACCTGCCCTTATTGGACTCTACTGTGTTGCCGCCAGGAAAATCCCTGGAATTGTTACATACGAGGAAACAAATTGACATTTCAGGCATATGGAAACATATCCGTTGCTTGAAATAAAAGTGTGATTTATGGTATGGTGGCACCATCATCTGCATTTTTGAAACTGGTCTGCAAACAGGCGCCTCAAGAGGATTAAATATTGGGTGAAATTCCTTCGAGAGCCCTGAAAGTTCTATTGAAGAAATTCCCAGAAAACAGAAAAGCCAAGCAGCACTGGTTTTCCTTAACATTGTTTTAATTATGTTAGCCAAATCCTTGGCCTTGGGCTTCACAGTGACTCCAAACAAGGTCGACAACTCCTATTTCTAAGTGCTCTAAGTAGCATGGGGCAATTTTTAGCAAAGGCAGGACAGGAGAAAGCAGAAATCCAACAAGAACTTTTCTTTTTGGCAAATAAAGAGAGAGAGAGAGAGAAAGAGTGAGCTAGGAGGGAGGGGAGGGGAGGAGGGAGGGGGGAGGGGGGGGGAGGGAAAGGGATGGAGGGAGGGAGTGGGGGGAGGGAAACAGAAGGAGAGAGAGAGGGAGGGGAGAGAGGGAGGGGAGGGTTCTGAGGCAGGGAGGGAAGGAAGGAGGGAGGGAAAGAAGGAAGAATGGAGGGAGGAAGGAATGAAAGAAGGGAGGAAGGAAGGAAGGAAGGAGGGAGGGAAGGAAGAAAGGTGGCAGGGAGGGAGGAATGAAGGAAGGGAGGAAGGAAGGAAGGAAGGAAGGAAGGAGGAAGGAGGAAGGAGAGAAGGAAGGAAGGGAGGAAGGAAGAAAGGAAGGAAGGAAGGAAGGAAGGAAGGAAGGAAGGAAGGAAGGAAGGAAGGAAGGAAGGAAGGAAGGAAGGAAGGAAGGAAGGAAGGAAGGAAGGAAGGAAGGAAGGAAGGAAGGAAGGAAGGAAGAGTTATTGACAGATGGATGAGGAAGACTAGTAGGGAGGGATATAGGAAGAAGACAAGGAGGAGAGAAGACGGAAAGGATAACTGGAGGTAAAGGTGGAAGGGATGATGGGAAGTTGGGTAGTACGATAGAGAAGGAAGGATGGAAGGATAGAAAGAGAATCAGGGAAAATTGAATGGAGGAAGGAATTGGAGGGAAGGAAAGATGGAGAAGAGAAAGGATGGACTAGATTAAAGAAATTTGGCCGTTGACATTTTAATTATACATTTGATATCTAAGACTTTTGTATGCATTTCTATATCGATATGTCTAGAAGAGACATAATTTTTTAAAAAAATAATCTTGCTTGACTGGGAAGATCATTTGTAGTAGTCTAGTTGATATCGTTACAGGATTACACTTCCTAAAAGAATTGTTCTGATGGGGGGAACACAGACAGTAATGGGGCAAAAATATTCTAGGCAAAGGCAAAAATACTTTTTTTTTTCTTTTTGGGTCACACCCGGCAATGGCTCAGGGGTTACTCCTGGCTCTGCACTCAGGAATCACTCCTGGCGGTGCTCGAGGGACCATATGGGATGCCGGGGATCGAACCCGGGCCGGCCACGTTCAAGGCAAACACCCTAACCGCTGAGCGATCGCTCCGGCCCCAAAGGCAAAAATACTTTAGACAAAAATGATGCAAATAAGTAAAAGAAAAGTTGGAGGGATGATAATCTGCAATATTTGAATGGAGTTTGAAGTTAGACTGAATTCCAATGAAAAGGGAAGAAAGGGGGTGGTAATACATGTTGAAAGTAGGCGCCGAGACAAGGAAAACATGGTTTGGAAAATGCAGATTTTGCTACATAAGTTGAGGTAACACTGTGTTTAATGGTTCAAGAGGGTTTGACTGTTCAAGAAACAAACAATGCTCATAGAGTAAATGAATTTTCTTTATACTTTTTTTCTTATGTAGAAAGCGGTTTGTTCTAATTCGGTAAGAATAATAATCAACTGTATCAGGACTTCAAAACAATAAGCTAGTTTTAATATTTATGAAAAATATACTACTCTTAATCATATTTCCCTCTCTTAATTTCTCATACTTCTGATTTATAATCAAAAGGTCTCACTTCTAATATTTAAAAAATTATTGCTTTTATACTAATCTATATGACTCTCTGTCAAACTGACAATAAATCAGATCTTGAGAGAGTATTACACAAAGTGTAAATGCCAGTTTTATACAGGGGGTTCAAATTTGTTACTCCAGGGTTGGAGTAATGGTATAGTGAGTAAGGCATTTATGCCTTGCACACATGAGTGCAGGGTCAATCACCAGTACCCCATATGTTTTCCAGGTCCATCTGGAGTGATCCCTGCATACAGAGCTAAGAGTAAGCACTGACCGTAGCCAATATTGCACCAAAACATCCAAAATAAAATTTATTACTCCTTTTAAATTAATACATCTGGTATTCTAATTTACCTTTGTGAGACTGCATGACTTTTTGGGGGATGGTTTTTATATTTTTTCCCTTAGTTCTAAGAGAGGGGGGAAAGGGAGAGGGGAGAAACTGAGAGACAGAGACATACAGAGAGACAGAGAGACTGAGAACTGGGCTGGGTAAGGCAGAGCTGGGATGTTTTAGAGTTACCTATCCCTTTATCTGGTGCATTTAAATTGCAACTCTCTCCCCAGAATACTCGTACCATGCTCCGTAAAATTTCTCTCATGCGCTTCTGCTCATAGAGGAGATAAGGGTGTTCCTGGTGGTGAGGTATGTTGAATCTTCAAGGCATCCCAGGGCTAGTACTCTAGAAAGGAAAGGTGCAGTCCCGGTGGAGACAGGTTCTGGATCTCAAAGCCTTCCAAGGGCTGAGACTCCACTCAGAGAGATGCTCACTTACTGCACCCAGTAATTCAGATGTGGAATATGTAGCTAGTGAGTCGGCTATTAAATCTCCAGTTTCATCTAGGCTTCAGGAGTCCCACCCCTGCCACTGTGCCCTTTTAGAGGAGAATCAGCAACAGCCTATGAAGCCTTGCAAAAGGGCTAACGTGATCTTTGTAAAAAGATCTTGCACTTGCTGTATTTTTGTCTTACTGGGTAAAGAGAGAGGGAACTTTGGGCTCCTCAGGAATTTCAAATCATTGCCCAAACCTAACTAAGCTCTTCTCAATATTTATAATGGCAGATGTGTAATGTGATGAGGCCAAAATGAAAGTCCACGCCATAGGTCCTATTGGGAGAAGAGTTCCAGAGATTCACCTAATCTATGTTACTATGATGGGTGAAGGGGAATGGCAGGACTTAAGCATGTGAACTCCTTGCCCCGCAAGGTTTGAACTTACACATATGAGACAGTGTTGGGAGCCTGGGAAAGACTGATACTTATGTCTAATTGAATAGAAATTATATAAGAAGTTTTCAGGAACCTACTGAGCCATGTGTGGATTTTGTTGGGAAATGGAGGGATAAATTAGGTATTAAGTAATTCAACAACACCTAGAATGACAATTTGACTTTGACAGGGTTGGTTGGTTGGTTGGTTGGTTGGTTGGTTGGTTGGTTGGTTGGTTGGTTGGTTGGATGGATGGTTGGTTGGTTGGTTGGGTTGGATGGTTGGATGGATGGTTGGATGGATGGTTGGATGGATGGAGGATGGAAATGGCTGGCTGGATATGGCTGGATATGGCTAGATTGGGTGGATATGGCTGGATATTGCTGGATGGCTGGATATGTCTGGATGGATGGATATGGATGAATGGCTGGAAATGGATGGATTGCTGGAAATGGGTGGATGGATATGGATGGATGGATGGATGGATATGGATGGATGGATATGTATGTAGGGATGGATATGGATGGATGGATGGATGGATGGATCGATATGGATGGATGGATATGGATGGATGGATGGATATGGATGAATGGTTGAATGGATATGGATAGATATGAATGGATGGATGGATGGATGGATGGATGGATATGGATGGATGAATATAGATGGATGGATATGGATAGATTGGGATGAATGGGTATGGATGGATGGATATGGATGGATGGATGAATGGATATGGATAGATATGAATGGATGGATGGATGGATATGGATGGATGGATATGGATGGATGAATATAGATGGATGGATATGGATGGATGGATAGATTGGATGAATGGGTGGATAGATGGATGGATGGATATGGATGGATGGATATGTGTGGATGGATATAGGTGGATGGATATGGGTGAATGGATATGGGTTGATGAATATGGGTGGCTGATATGAGTGGATGGATATGGGTTGGATGGATATGGCTGATATGAGTTGGATGGATATGGCTGATATGAGTGGATGGATAGATATGGATGGATGGATTGGATATGGATGGATGGATGGATATGGATGGATGGATGAATGGATATGGATAGATATGAATGGATGGATGGATGGATATGGATGGATGCATATGGATGGATGGGGATATGGATGGATGTATATGGATGGATGTATATGGATGGATATGGATGAATAGATGGATATGGATGGATGTATGTATATGGATGGTTGTATGGATGGATGGATATGGATGGATGGATATGGATGGATGGATATGGATGGATGGATATGGATGGATGGATATGGATGGATGAATATAGATGGATGGATATGGATGGATGGATATGATTGGATATATGGGTATGGATGGATGGATGGATATGGATGGATGGATATGTGTGATGGATATGGGTGGATGGATATGGGTGGATGGATATGGGTTGATGAATATGGGTGGCTGATATGAGTGGATGGATATGGGTTGGATGGATATGGCTGATATGAGTTGGATGGATATGGCTGATATGAGTGGATGGATGGATATGGATGGATGGATAGATTGGATATATGGGTATGGATGGATGGATATGGATGGATATGGGTGGATGGATATGGGTGGATGGATATGGGTTGATGAATATGGGTGGCTGATATGAGTGGATGGATATGGGTTGAATGGATATGGCTGATATGAGTTGGATGGATATGGCTGATATGAGTTGGATGGATATGGCTGATATGAGTGGATGAATGGGTATGGATGGATGGATATGGATGGATGGATATGGATGGATGGATATGGATGGATGGATATGGATGGATGAATATAGATGGATGGATATGGATGGATGGATAGATTGGATGAATGGGTATGGATGGATATGGATGGATGGATATGGCTGATATGAGTTGGATGGATATGGCTGATATGAGTTGGATGGATATGGCTGATATGAGTGCATGAATGGGTATGGATGGATGGATATGGATGGATGGATATGGATGGATGTGGGTGGCTGCATGTTTGCGTGGGTGCGTGGGTACCTAGGTGGGTCGGTGCATGGGTGTGGTGGATGGATGATGGATGGATGGATGATTGATCGATGGATGGCAGATACAGACAGACAGACAGATAGAGAGATAATTGATAGATAGACAGACAGACAGATAGATAGATGATTGATTAATAGATAGATAGATAAATATATAGATAGATAGAGAGAGAGAGAGAGGATCTCACCTGAGAGAAGTCCTACCCAAAAGAAGGAGCAAAAAGCCAAGAGCCAAAAGCAAAATTGGCCTCAAGTCAGTCCCCTTATATAAACCAAGGTAATCCAGGGAGGGCCAGGGAGGTGACAGGGAGGTGTCAACAAAGAACCCTAAACAGATTGTAGAAGGACAGTGTCACACCGTATTGCAGGTATAAACAAAGATCAGGCCAAGGACTAATACTGAGATTATCTCTTATTTAAAACACTGGAGAGTGAGAGAGAGAGAGAGAGAGAGCTGGTATAATTTCATGAGCTTCATGTAATCTCGATGGTACCCACAAGGTCCTTCTTATTTATTATCTGCATAAGGGTGATGCTGAGTATCTTATTCTCCATATACTGAAGGGTCACACTCGCCTGCTTGAGAGCAAACTAGTATGATCCTTCCTATAATCTTCCTATAGTCTCAAAGTAGCCAGATTGGTAGTTTTCTGATAAATTCTAACTGTCCCACACTGGTTGCAGTGGGTATAAAAAGGAGCTGTGCCCAATCTAGAAGACATAGAAGTCTTAGTTGATGTATAAGTCAGAAGTTATTCAGAGTCAAGGTGACTTCTGTAACTGCTACACCCTCTAGCAGTGTTTACATAGAAGAGAGGTCTCATTAGAATGAACCTTGGCTTAAGTAGATTAAGCTGTGAGTGGGCAAAACAGCAAAGCTCCCAAACTAGCTAATCCTGTCATCCAACAATCACTCCCACTCATTCCCATTCAGTGGACTATCTTTGCATTTTGGTCACTGTTTCTTTTGAAGTGAAGAAGCTTTTTTAGTTTCATGTAATTCCATATGTTTATCTTTGCTTCTAGTTTCTTTTTTTAGTGGTGTCTCATCTTTGAGACACCAACAATCACTAATCATCAGAGAGATGCAAATCAAACCACAATGAGATATCATCTCACACCACAGAGACTGGCACATATCCAAAAGAGCAAAAACAACAAGTGCTGGCATGCATGCCGGAAAAGGGGACTCTCATCTATTGTTGGAAGGAATGTCGACTGGTGCAGCCTCTTTGGAAAACAATATGGACATCCCTCCAAAGACTAGACCAGCCATACCTCTCCTTGGAATATATCCTGGGAAGCCAAAAACACACAGCAGAAACACCAACTGCACTTTTATTATCAGAGCAGCACTATTCCCAATAGCCAGAATCTGGAAACAACCAGAGTGCCTAAGAACTGATGACTCGATAAAGAAACTTTGGTACATCTACACAATGGAATACTATGCAACTGCTAGGAAAAATGAAGTTATAAAATATTCCTATAAATGATTGGAAATTTTCTATAAATGGAGAGCATCATGTTGATTGAAATTAGCCAGAAGGAAGAAGACAGATACAGAATGATTGCATTTATTCACTATATATATATACATATATATGTATATATGTATACGTATTTATGTATTTAATTAATTATATAGTATTATGCCAATTTCCAAGGTCCAGCAAAACATGGACCAGGAGGTGAAATCAATCGCAAACACGTGGGAGTCAGAGGTCAGGTAAGAGAGAGAAGTGTGCTAACAATCAATCAAAATGATAATCAAAATAATAATACCAGAAAAGAGCATTTAATATAGGCAAAGGGATACACATGATAACGTCTCATTGTATGTATTGTAATTCACAATGTGGAGGAGGAGGGGGAGGGATGAGGAGTAGGAGAAGGAGGAGGAGGAGGAAAAAGAGGAGGAAGAGGATGAGAAGGAGGAGGAGGAAGAGGAAGAGGAGGAGGAGAAGGAGGAGGAGGACGACAAGGAGAAGGAGGAGAAGGAGGAGGTGTAGTAGTAGGAGGAGGAGCAGAAGGAGAAGAAGAAGAAGAAGAAGAAGAAGAAGAAGAAGAAGAAGAAGAAGGAGAAGGAGAAGGAGGAGAAGAAGAAGAAGAAGAAGAAGAAGAAGAAGAAGAAGAAGAAGAAGAAGAAGAAGAAGAAGGAGGAGGAGGAGGAGGAGGAGGAGGAGGAGGAGGAATTAGAAAAACCTGCCATAGAGGGAGGCTAGAGTAGGTGGGAGGGAAGGATGGACATTGGTGGTAGGAAATGGGCCCTGGTGTAGGGATGGGTACTGGAACACGTATGACTGAAACCCAAACATGAACATCTTTGTAATTGTATATCTCACGGTGGTTTAAGGAAACAAAAACAAACAAAAAAACAAAACTGACATTGCAAGACTTATACTAAAGAACTATTTAACGTATTCTGTAATAGACTTCTTGGACCTATTGTTATTAATAAAGAGACCATTATTGCTTATTAAAACATTTTCATATCCCTAAACTTATGGTATTTGTTTATAGTTTCAGATTGATTTGAATCAATCTGAAATAAATTAGAAGAAAATTGTATATTATATAAGATCGGGTTTCAGTTCTACTTTTCTTCATCTGACCTTCTGCTTTCCCCCAAATCACTAGAGAATCTGCCCTTTCACTGATATATATTCTTGAATCATCCTAGAAAAGTCGTGGGCCATATGTGTGTATATGTGTTTCTTTGAACTATTCTGATCTATCAATCTAGGTGACTCTTCATGTCAAGATTATAAATTTAAATCACAGTATCACTGTCTTCCCATTGTTCATCGATTTGCACTAGTATCATCTCCATGAGTCCTGTCACAAGAAAGCGTAACCCAAGGGCATCTGCTTGCTCCAGGGACAGGAAGAGCCCGAAACCATTCTTCAGGTCATGGAACTGAGGTCCATAATTGTTACTAGTTTTGGGCATAACAAGTAAATAAAACACGGGGAGCTTGCCAGGCTTTGCCGTGTAGGTGGTATAGTCTCAGTAGAAGCCTCTCATCTCGAGCATTAAGCACCATCACTGATGAGAATAATTGGATAGAACCCAATTAGTCTTTGTAGAGAAGACTCTTACAAAGGCTGAAATTAGTAAACTTGAGAGCTCAAATGTCCTACATGAGTTTTTACATAGTAGAAAGTTACTTTATACCACAGTGGGACACAGGGGTGAAGATCTGCTATTAGCTCTAATTCTAAGGAAGTCACTCACTGAGTCTCATATTCCTCATTTATAAAAGTCAGAATATCTACAAAAAGCAGACACTGCTAGATGTGTCTGCAAGACCTGCTAGCCACCCTCTCCCCCAACACACACACCCTTCTTGCCAATTAGTCATGACCGAGCCTACACAAAATACAACAAGAGCATTGGAAGGAAGGAAAGAATGCAGAACTTACACAGGTGACAATTATACCATCAACTTAAGATAGAAAATCACAGAATCTCCAAAACAGAAGATGGTAATCTGGTTATGGTTCTTACCTAAAGATTCAGGAATGCCGAGTCCAATATGTGTGCTCCGTATTCGGCAGTGAATTGCCTTAAATTCCACGTACTTGGCATGCTATCAAAGGCACAAGCATACTATTTTTCATAAGTATTTTGTTTTCTTCTGATTCTACAATACGCCCAATAATCAAAGAATTTAAAATAGATCCAACAAAATAAACTTCCTGGATTATGCTATTTTTGTGGAGGACTCACCAAATAGTCTTTGTGAGCCCTGTGGCCAGTTGGTTCAACTGTGAAGTTTCAGTGTAGGATCTAGTAGTGACGCATAGCCTCTCCAGCTCAGGGTGCTAAGGAGCATCTTGTCCACTAAAGGCCACTCAGGAGTTCATAAAGTATCAATATTGTAAATCACAGTTCCTAAAATAAGATTAATTACAAAACAATTCTGTAAATAAAAGCATCTTTATGAAATAATATTGAAACTCAGAGAGCTGGCTGAAAAACATCACATATCTTATAAATGAAAGTCATAAGATGTTGAAGAATTAAGAACTAAGACCTCAGTCCTTTATATAAATATAGGTTTAATTTAATTCGTTTTAGCATCAGGGGCCTAGTCTTTCATTTTAAAGCCTCATTTCTAACTTTTTTGAATGAAAATGAAAAGTTTGCTGATTATAAATTGTAGCCACTCATAATGTGAGTCTTTTATGAGCTTGCAGTGGGAACCACTGGGGCAGTTAATACATCAACTGCTTCCAGCATTAAGTTTATGTCAAGTAGAATTTCAGGGAATAGACTCTATGTGCCATCAAACTATCAAATCCCTTAATAAAGTACAAATCTAGAGTTAGAAAATAGCAGACAAGGTTTACTCATTCTGAGAAGAATTAAAGCCCTAGGATACACTCATACAAAAAAAGTCTTCAGAAGATCAGGGATCTAGCTCAGAGACAGAGTATTTGTCATCATATGTGAGCTCTTTCTTCCATCCCATTAAAAAAAATGTAGAGAAAATTCTACTCCTTAGAAAAATCAAAATCTTCATTTTCATATTTAAATCCCTATTATTAGAGTTTTTAAACTCAATATCTTGGTGACAACATATCTGATACAGAGCCTTGAGCCTAAGAAATAAGAAATCAGATATAGTAAGACTGGCCAAACATGCCACCTAAGGGAACCTATCATAGCAATACATGTGATGCTTAATTTAGATATCCCTCTTAAGTTTTTAGTAAAATTGTCTACAGTACCAACCTATGAGTCATGTTAGATAGCATCCCCTCACTTGGATCGTTAATGTTGACCATTAATTTCCTGAGCTGTTTAGTACCCACGAGAAAATTTATGTTCTTGTTTAAATATAATTTTACATTTCTATTCATTTATTTTCTTTTTGGGTCACACCCGGCAATGCTCATGGGATACTCCTAGCTCTGCACTCAGGAATCACTCCTGGCAGTGCTCGAGGGACCATATGGGATGCTGGGGATCAAACCCGGGTCGGCTGCGTGCAAGGCAAACGCCCTACCCACTGGGCTATTGCTCCGGCCCCTGAACTTCTTTTATATGATGTAACGAGGGGAACTTTTCCATTCTTTCCTCTGTGACAGTTTGCATGTACTGTCGATGTGGCCTCATTATCATACATTTGTTAAGCACATGTTCTAGAGCTGATTTCTGAACTCTCAATTGTTCATGTATAAATATGTTTCTATGTCAAAATGTTTCATAATGACAGCACTGTAATAAAATTGAAATGTGGTAGTTGACACCTTTAACTTTTTTCTTTCACTAGAAAGTTTTAGTGGCTTTATTATTCTACCATATCACCTCTATCACTCGTCTTCCTGTTGATCTTTGGTCCACTTAAGAGGGTAACAGTAGCATCTCCATTCATCCCTGTTGTGTGGTAGTGTAGCCCAAGGGCATCTGCTCACTCCAGGAACACTAAGAGCATCAGATCATTTGATCAAGTCATGGGAATGAGGTCTGTTATGTTTACTGTTCTTGGCATATTAAATATAACACAGGCTCTTGCCAGGCACTGCAATGTGGGTATGATACTCTTGGTAGTAGGTAGGCTCTCAGTTCTTGCATTTATTAATGTACCATGTAGCTGCAAAGTGGCTGCCTTCCTTGGGAAGAGCTGGTAGCAGCTGTCCCATGGATTTTTGTCTCTAGTTCATGGCTGACACCAGGCGCTGTTCCTGGGTGGGTCTATGGGCCTCCTCTAGAGAACAGAGGTTGGGGGAAAGGAACCCTAGCTCAATCTCCACGGAAGCACGGTGAATTTTGCAGCCAAGACCAGCATACCTGGGCTTGAAATAGGCTTCTCTCTAGGGTGGGTCTCTGAAAGCTGGTCTTAAGATTGGTTTTTTTTCTTGGGATGAGCTCTGACGAACTGCGGAGACCGGAAAAGAAAGTCCAGGTTAAAGTCACGGGGGAATTCGTGCAGATGGAGCTGGGCTCCCTTTCCCCCACCTCTGTCCCATCCGGGAGGCCTGGTGGACTCACTCCCAAACTGCTCCCAGGCTGTAGACCATGAAACAGAGACACAGATACAAGGGAAAGAGCTGCTACAGCTCTCCCTGTGCGCGACTGATCATCAGGCGTCCAGGAGGAATAGCCACTTCTGCCTTGGCCTGCCAGCCCAATGAAGTCTTGCAAGAAACCAGAGGAAGCCCCACAGCATGACGCCAGCCATTTTCAACATCTGGAAGCCACAGCTTGTCAGAGCTCCATCGAAGAGAGAAGCCGATCTCAAGCCCTGCTCATTAGAGCCCCACCCTAGAGAGAAGCTGATTTCAAGCCCAGGTATGCTGTTCTTAGTGAATTTCGCCACTAAGAACAGCATACCTGAGCTTGAAATCAGCTGAAATTCACTGGGCTTTGATGCAGATGGAGCTGGGGTCCCTTTCCCCCCCCACCTCTGTCCTTCCAGGAGACCTGGTTGATATGCCTGCGAATTGCTCTGGGTTGTAGGTTCAGAGACACAAATACACTGGGCAGAGCTGCTACCGACTCTTCCTGTGTCTGCTGATCATGAGCCAACGAGGAGTGACGGTAGGTTCTGGCCTTGTCCCGCCACACAAATAGAGCCTCATAAAAGGACAGAGGAATCCCCCCCACACATGGTTTTTCAAATAAAAATGATAAAAATCTTTTTTATTTTATGAAAACTGAAAATGATTTTTGAGTTTTGATATAGTAGTTTTCCTTTTTTTTTTTGACGTCTTTGTCTGCTTTGGGTATCAGGGTGATATGTGCCTCGTAAAAAGCTATTTGGGAGTATTTCTGTTTCTTCAATTTGCCGGAAGAGCTTAAAAATAATTGAGAGTAGGTTCTCTTTAAAGGTTTTGTAGAATTCACTGGTGAATCCATCTGGACCTGGGCTTTTGTGTTTGGGGAGACTTTTGATTACCGATTCTATTTCCTCGATGGAGATAGGTTTGTTGAGGTATTCCAAATCTTCTTGTTGCAGACTTGGGAAGCTATAGGAATTAAGGAATTTGTCCATTTCTTCTAGGTTCTCTTGTTTCGTGGCGTACAGGCTTTCATAGTAATCTATGATGATCTTTTGAATTTCTGTGGTTTCAGTTGTGATGTCCCCGTTTTCATTTCTGATTCTATTTATTTGGGTTCTCTCTTTTCCTTTTCTTACAAGTCTTGCAAGTGGTTTGTCAGTCTTGTTTATTTTTTCAAAGAACCAGCTTTTGGTTTCGTTGATCTTCTGGATTGTTTTTTGACATTCCATCTCATTGATTTCTGCTCTAAGTTTTATTATTTCTTTCTTTCTGCTTGGGTTGGGCTCCTTTTGTTGATCACTCTCTAAGATCTTAAGTTGGGAAGTCAGACTGTTTATGATGGCCTTTTCTTCTTTTCTGATGAATGCCTGAAGAGCTATGAACTTGCCTCTTAACACTGCTTTGCTGTGTCCCACAAGTTCTGGGAATTCGTGTCTTCAGTGTCATTTGTTTCCAGGAATCTTTGGATTTCCTCTTTGATTTCTTTTATGACTTGCTGGTTGTTCAGCAGTGAGCTGTTTAGTTTCCAGGTACTTGGTATTGGTCTCCGTTTTTGTGTACAATGAACTTCTATTTTCAGTGTATCATGGTCTGAAAAAATAGTTTGCACAATTTCTATCTTCTTGATTTTATGGAGGTCTGATTTATGGCTCAGCATGTGATCTATTTTCGAGTATGTTCCATGTGTACTGGAGAAGAAAGTGTATTCAGCTTTTTTGGGGATGAAATGTCCTGTATATGTCTACCAGCCCTCTTTCTTCCATCTCTTCTTTTAGGGTCAGTATTTCCTTGGTAAGTTTCAATCTTGTTGATCTATCCAGAGTTGATAGAGCAGTGTTGAAGTCTCCAACTACAATTGTGTTGCTGTCAATTTCTTCTTATTAGTAGTTGTTTTAGGTATTTTGCTGGCCCCTCGTTGGGTGCATATATGTTTAATAGCGTGATTTCTTCCTGATACATGCATCCTTTGACTATTAAGAAGTGACCTTCACTGTCCCTTCTGACCTTCTTCAGCCTGAAGTCTATGTTGTCAGATACCAGTATGGCTACCCCAGCCTTTTTGGATGGGTTGTTTGAGTGAAGGATTGTTTTCCAGCCTTTTATTTTGAGCCTGTCTTTGCTCCGATTGTTCAGGTGTGTTTCTTGAAGGCAGCAGAATGTCGGATTCAATTTTGTGATCCATTTTGCCACTCTGTGTCTCTTAACTGGTGCATTTAGACCGTTGACATTGAGAGAGATTATTGTCATGGGATTTTGTGCCATCTTTCTGTATAGGTTGGTTCTTCTTTTGGGTTATGTCTCATCTTATAGTAGATCATTCAGTCCTTCTTTTAAGGTTGGTTTTGATTTTACAAAGTTCCTAAGCTGTTGTATATCCAAGAAGTTGTATATCTGTCCTTCAGATCTGAGTGAGAGTTTAGCTGGATAAAGAATTCTTGCTGAGGCGTTCATTTCATTAAGTTTTTTTACTATATCCCACCACTGCCTTCGGGCTTGGAGGGTGTCTTCTGATAAGTCTGCTGAAAGTCGAACGGATGCTCCTTTGTATACAATTTCCTTCTTTGATCTTGCTGCCTGAAGAATTCTGTCTCTGTCTATGGCATCCATTACTTTGACTAGGATGTGTTTTGGGGGTCTTTCTATTGAGGTCTCTTCTTGCTGGTACGCGTCGGGCTTCTTGGATCTGGATGCCTTCATCCTTTAACTCGGGGAACTTTTCAGCCAGGATGTTTTTAACTGTTTTAATTTCCTTGGGGTTACTTTCCTGTCCCTCTGGGACTCCGATGATTCTTATATTGTTCCGCCTGGCTTCATCCCATTGTTCTCTGTTCCGTTGCTAATCCATTTTCCTATCTTTTTCCATCTTATGTTGTTCTCTGAGTGCTTTCTGCAGCTCATCTTCAGTCTTACTGATTCTCTCTCCGCTGCTGTCATCTTACTGTTGAGAGCCCCGATTGTGTTTTTCATTTCATCTACTGAGTTTTTTAAGCGATAATATTTCTATTTGCATGGTTCTCATTTCTGCTTTCATTTCCTCCCGTAGTTTATTGACTGCCCTTTCAACTGCTTCGTTTATGTTCTCCTGTATTTTATTGGACATCTGTTCAATTTTTTCGATGAGCTCCTTAAACATCCTACCAATTTCTTCTCTAATTTCATTGTCAGAGTGATCATGCACATCTGTATTCTTTTTGGTTCTTCACGGTCGATTCCTTCATCTGGTCTTCGAGTTGGGGATCTGCGTCGTTTTCCCATGGTGTTGCGGTGTTCAGAGATAGATTCCTCTAGTGTACTGTTTCTTTTTTTCTTGAGGGTATTACCTTCCCTTGGTGTTGAATTTCCTAGTTTTAGTATTAATAAGAAGCTGCCCGCCCGGCCAGCCGCACACCCCAGGGACGCTACCTGAGATGCAGACAGGCCAGTGTGAGAGTTCAAAATGACGTTTTACTTCCGGTTCCGCCTCGGACTTCTGGGGGTTGTAGTTCTACCTTCTGCCGAGGCCTGGGGCTCTACCACGGCTCCAGGCGCCCGCCTGGCCAGGGCAAGAAAGGATTTTAGTGTCAGATGAAGTTTTGATCCTGAAACCTATGAAATAGACAGTTTCTCCCACTGTCATGCGTGTTATGGGAGGGGCAGAAAATGCAAGAAGGATTTCATGGAAGAGTAGCATTGACTGGGAAGGAACAGTGCTATTTCAACCAAATGTGAATGGAATTCCCTACTGTGGAGCAAGACAGTAAGTTGAGAGAACTTGGTATTTGGTTTTAACCAAGTAAAGCACCATTTAACTTGCTTTAACCATCTACATTTGCCATTTGCACTTTTCTTTTATAAAAAGATTAATCTGAACCCAGCAGGTTCTTTTTTTCCTTTTTGGTGGGGGTCACACAGGTGATGTTCAGGGGGTTACTCCTGACTCTGCTCTCAGGGATCACTCCTGGTGGTACTTTTGGGGATCTTTTTAAGGATGATGGGGATTGAACCCAGAGATGTTTGCAAGGCAAACACCCTACTGGCTGTACTAGCTCTCCAGTCTCCAGAAATGCTACTTTAGAAAAATGTATTTTGTATTACATTGCTTAATAATAAGCAATGACATAAGCTTTGACATTAGCCTAGCAATAGGTTTCTGCTTATTTAGAAATATTATCTAGATATAGTCCAGATTTCCAGGGAAGGGGGTACAGATGTCAGCTCTCAAAGATTTTCCAGTTGTTTTACTCCTCAGAGTAGATTTTTACAGTTAATGGTTCTGATTTTGCATATGTTTATATTACATCTTTCTTGTTTAATTTCATTCATTATTTCCTTTGGGGATTTTGTATATTACTACAGTCATCCAATAACTTTGGTGGTATAGTTATTTTATTTGACAAATAAAACTGTTATAGTCGAAAGAAATGTTTAACAGAAATGTAAACTACCACTATGTAATTAGGTTCAAGTGTCTCACTAATTTCAAGATGCACTGTGAAATTTCAATTTCATAGATCCACTAACAAATGACCTGCATCTAATGTGTAGACCTCGTGTTAATACATGTTGTCCCCTAGCAGGAGAAGCCTTGGTGTCCTTTGGTACTGCAAGGCTGATGGTGCCTCTTCATTATCTTAGTCTCTGTGTCTGATGGTATTTGCACTGATGGGTCCTTTGTTCTATGTCTTGCAAGTGTATGTGATTGTTTGTTTACTCCTGCTTCCTTCTCTATTCAGGTGTGGAGAAAGAAAAAAGAAAATGCTATCTACTGCACTAGTTTATGATGTATTTATTTCAACCCTTAGTTATTCCACTGTTTTACCAGTGGAATATAGTATCCTGTATTCTCCAGTGCCGCTGAAATTATTGCCAAATAGTCTTCTCCTTCATGTAGGCCACTTTTGACATCACTGTCGCCTGTACATTCCTAATCCTTTGCACTTTTCCTACTTATATAGAGACTCAGAGATCTGGGCCCTACCAAAATAGGACAAGAATCCTATTTGGGTATCCCAAAGAGGAATTGAAAGAATTATGCTTGGAGTATCATGCTTCACTCAAGCGTGAGAAGGAATCGGAGTTCTGACCTCCGTTGATGATCAAGAATCAAGGACGTTGTCTCGTTTGCCAAGATGATGAAAATCAGATGGGCCAGACATGTAATGTCATTTAGGAATGACTGCTGGACTAGAGCTGTTACCGACTGGATTCCATGGGACATCAAAAGAAGACGTGGCCGCCCACCGACGAGATAGGCAGACTTCTTCGACAAAAACCTAAAGGAACGGCTTGAGGCTTTTCCAGTTCCTGGAGCAAGCAGATGCCATTGGGCTACAGTTGCACGCAACAGGGACAAATGGAAACACTACCAGCACCTGCTCAAGCAAATCAATGAGTATTGGGAAGATCAGTGATAAGTGATAGAGGCTAAAGTTCAAGTATCTCTTCCAGGCTACAGAATTTATCCTAAAGCTATGATTGGAAGGTTAAGTATGATGGCATGGAGAAAGGGTTATACCATCAAATACCTGTCTCAAAATTATTTAGCTAAGACAAGTCAAATCAGCAGCCTCTGACAGACAAGTATTTCCTTCACTCCTCAGGGTCCCACTGGGACCGTGAGCACTAGTTGCTCTGACAGTCTTGCCTGCACATGGTCGACTATTCCTGCCACATAGGTCTGACCGCATAGGTCCTTTTTCTGGACAGTAATAAAAACGCTATTTTTTCTTCCTTTTCCTATTCTGCCAACACCAACAACTATTAAGCACCTATCATCGGGAAAAAATAAAGGCAATTGGTTGATGATAGATCTCGTAATAATTTCATGTGAATTTCAAGACATATAGTTGTTATGTATTGCTTGTTTAAAGTAACCTCATCTCTGTTGAGATCTATGATATAATATTTTCTTGAACACTATATTGTGCTCCATACTTTAGTCATCCACATCATACTAAGATGTATTAGTCTCTACTTTATTCTATGGAACTCTATCACTTCCTCTTTCTCCACACCAATATTTGCTATACAAAGCTGTTTTAATCTAAAAATATAATAATTTAATCTGCTCAGTATTTATAATTTTTCTGTTGTAGTGATAATCATGCTGATTTATTTTACCATATGTCATATATCTTTTTCACATTTAGGGAAATTTTCCTAGAACTGATGCACATAAATACTTTAAAGGGGAAGGTTCAAAATATTACATAGAGTTTGACAATAACAATGTTTCTTGTTTAACCTAGGAAGTGCCACATTCTTTTTCCTCATCATTGATTAATAATTTACTGATCCGAACCCCTCAGCAATTAGTTGGTGCCAAAATTCTAAAACTTGTTCGTCTTTTGAAACTTTTCTTCTTGAACCAGACCTGATATCATCAAGTATCTGTCTATATGCAAGCTAACAGGGAAATATCCATCACTCAAATGGATGCTGATTTATGAGAGACACCTGGACCACACCACCTATGACCCTCATATCTTTATATTCCTTCCTATTTATTAAAATATTCCCGTGTAACTCACTTGTGTAGGTGATTCTTTTGAGCTGTATTTTCTCTCTTTAATCTGTCTTGATTCCTGAAGTAAAACTTCTTCTCTTGGAAGTTCTTCATGAACTAGAACTCACTTTCTGTTTGAGAAGCAATAAGCTCAGATTTGTCAGTAACAACACTGTATTAAAATGCATGAATGGTAATTTTTTCTAAAATGGCTTATGAGTAATTAATCATTTCTTATAGTAGAACAATAATGGATGATAAAATTTTCAGGGAATGACTAAATTGTAAAATTTTATAAGCTAATGAGTAGACCAAAAAGAGCCGGATATGACAGTGTGGTTCACACAGTCCCATGAACTGAATCCTGTGAACCTTAAATCTCTTTCTTGTAAATCATTAAAGCAAAATTTTAGACTCTACAAACCGTTCTGTTATTTTTTTTAATCTAGCACTACATTCAAGTAACAGCTAATGAGTTGTGGACCACCACCACAAAATAAAACAAATACAAACATCATTCAGGCAAGCCAGGGCAGCATAGTAGGAAGGTACAGAAAGATTGAATTCCAAGAACACTTGACAGCTGTGGGGTCCTGAACAAATTACTAGTCCATCACCCCTACCCCGACATTTCCCAGCCCAAGCTTATTACTAGGATCAATCAAACAAGAATTGGTGCCACTAATCCAATACCTTGATTTTTTTGCATCCTGGGTGCCAGTTGCCTACATCTCCGTGTCTCTGATGAAGCACATGCAGAGGACGACATCATCCATCATCATGAAGTTATCCTGGACCGGGTAATTAAGGTCCTAAAGGCCACAATGTGATATGAAGTGAAGTGATATGAAAACCCCACTCACTCATGGTATCTACATATTCACTAAAATCAGGACAATGGGTTGCTGTGAATCTCTGAAATAAATAGTAGTAAAAAAAAATAGTAATTCAGCACACATTCCTATAGAACTGGGATGAGGGACATAAATATTCTTACACAACTCAAAAACCAATACTGGAAAAACACCAATGTTAGACTCATCTTATTGTTTATCTTTTCTACATAAAATTATTCCCATAGTCTCATGTTGTCTAACTTTATTTTTATTTTTAGGTTATGGGTTCATATCCAGTGGTACTAAAGGCTTACTTCTGACAGAGCTTGAGGGACCATATGGGCTGCTTGGGATCAAACTTGGGTCCAATGGGCTTTTTTTTTGTCACACCCAGTGATGCTCCTGGCTCTGCACTCAGGAATTACTCCTGGCGGTGTTTGGGAAACCATGTGGGGATGCCTGTGTCAGAGAGTGAACCTGGGTCAGACGACATGTACAAGCAAACATCCTACCTGCTGGACTACCGCTACAGCCCCTTGGATCCAATGCGACAAGGCAAGTGCCTATTGTACTATCTCTCCACCTACTCCATCAACTTTAAATCTAAATGCATTTATTTGAGGGCAAACTGTGCAAAATTAAATGTTTCCCCAAATTAACATCTACTTTTTATAAAAAAAAACATTTGTTTTATTGAATCACCCTGTGATACAGTTACTACACTATTCATGATCAGGTTTCAGTTACACAATGTTCTTTTTTTTAATAATGTTTTGAATAATTTTTAATGCTCTAGTGCTCAAATCAGCACTCCTTGTTTCTGCAGACTAGAGTTGGACACTGTCATGTCAGAGAGCTTCAGAAGTCCCGAGCAATATCAGGGAACAAGTTTCCTTTTACCTCAAGGACCAGTGACAGACAGACAAATCACAAGTTCAGCACAGTTCCAAAGGCTTTTACTATTACCAATAATTAAACAAGACAAGCTGTGCTACTACAATCCAAGATAATGGGATTCCCCAGACCACTGGCTCTCGGCCAGGCCTCCAACCATGCACACAGGCCCAGGTCTCCCAACAAAATGGATGCTTCTTCCCCAAGTCAGTCTCTTTATATACGTAAAAAGCCCACCAGAATCCTTTCCTCTGAGCAGGTTGCATCTACAAAGACCATTGAACCAACTTTTAGGTAGTGCCACACTTCTGGTTCAGGTCTAGCAAATGATAATGCTAAGGCCTAGCTAGTTCCTTCTTCTGAGATTATCTCTTATGTCAACTACTGGAGAGAGGGGGCTGGTATAAAGAAATAAATTGAGGGCTGGAGCGATAGCCCAGCGGGTAGGGGCATTTGCCTTGCACGCAGCCAGCCCATGCCAGCTGGGTTTGATCCCGGGCGTCCCATATGGTCCCCCAAGCACCGCCAGGAGTGATTCCTGAGTGCAGAGCCAGGAGAAACCCCTGAGCATTGCTGGGTGTGACCCCAAAAATAAAAAACAAATAAAGAAATAGATTGAATGGATGTATATTCATGGGGAGAATCACATAATTTCAGACCATTGACTTCATGCAACTAGATGATATCTGCATCAGAGTAATTTATTTTATTTTATTTATTTATTTTTTAAAATTTTTACCAGGATAACTTTAAATGCTCTGCCATCTGTTTACCATAAGGGACATGCTCGCTTGCCTGAGAGAAAATTAGCATGATTCCTCCTTTGATCTTGGCAGAGTTGAAAAATGGTAGTCTCATGGTAGCTAGGGTGGTCACACTGGGACCCTTGGGTGTTCAGAGGAATTATACCCAAGCTAGATAGCATTGAAATTATAGTAGAGGTTACAATAATATTCTAAGAGTTATTAATTTGGAGTCAAAATGACTCCTGTAACTGTGACACCCTCTATCAGTGTTTACACAAAAGAGCGATCTCCTTAGCATGAACCCTAAAGGCATGTAAATAGCTTAAACCTTAAGTAGCTTAAACAGCAAAAATCCAAACCTTGCTAGGCTTTGTCATCCAACACTGTCAGGTAAAAGTTTTTGTTGGTTTTATTAATTTTTTTGTCTGTTCTTAAATATACATATGGAAGATTCAGAGTGGGAAGTGCTTGAGGAGGTTGAAAGAACTCACAGTAAAGGTGTCACCTATCTGAGCTTCTCCAAGGACAGCAGCCGGATCCTCAGTGCATCTTTTGACCAGACGGTCAGGTGAGCCTGCGCTGCCCTGACTGGTTTGTTCTGGTGCAGCCCCGTCGGGATTCCTCATCCTTTCATAGGATATCTTACACAAAGTGTGAGGGTGTGTGACCCCAGTGCCCCGAAGTGCTACTGATGGCAGAGCTGCCTTTTCTCACATCGCACTGTTGTTTAGGCGGCATGGCAGCCATGCTCTGCTTTCCTGTGTCACAGCGCACTGTCATTCAGGCAGCATGCTGGCCATCCTGTGCTTTCCTACACTCAAGAATTACCCATTGAGAGATTAGAAAGGAACTGTAGCTGTGTTTCTTGTTTCTCAGAGTTTAGTCTGTAGACAGCCTGCCTCCAAGTTCTTTCTGTGCATGTCATACACAAGGATTGTGTGTAGATCTGAGGTCTGTCTGGAAAGAAGCTTGTAGAATTAGAAAACTATTATTTATCCTTGGGGCCAGAGCAATAGCACAGCAGGGAGGGCATTTGCCCTGCTTACAGCCAACCTGAGTTCTTTCCCGGCATTCCATATGGTCCCACGAGCACCGCCAGGAGTAATTCCTGAGTGCAGAGCCAGGAGTAACTCCTGAGCATTGCTGGGTGTGACCCAAAAAAATAAAAAATCTATTATTTATTCTGTCTTTTTTTTTTTTGGGGGCATGCCTGGCAGTGCTTAGGGCTTACTCCTGGCTCAGAGGATAGAGGTCATTCCTGGCTGGGATCAGGGGGCCATATGTGGTGCTGAGAATTAAAACCAGATCAGCCATGCCAGGGTAAGGGCCCTACCTACTGTACTATTGCTCTGGCCCCCAGTCCTCTCCTTCTGTGCATAGGCTTTGTTTTGATTTTTCTGATTTCAGAACCATCAGAAAATGATGGTTCTGGTTACTCAGAGTGAAGATGCAGACCCAGAGCTTTTTGGGAAAAGTCACCAGGATTCTGTGGAGATGGAGCTGGGGTCCCTTTCCCCACCTCTTTCCTGTCCGAGAGGCCTGATGGACCCACCCATGAACTGCTCCTGGGCTGTTGGCCATGAACCAGAGACACAGATACATGGGGCAGAGTTGCTACTGGCTCTCCCCATTGTTCATGGCCACTTTCCAGCTGTGCGGTACATCAGTAAATGCAAAAACTAAGAGCGACCGCACAGCAGAACTAGCAAGCTACCTGTCTTGTTTTTAATATGCTGAAAACAGTAACAATAATAGACCTCATTCCCATGGCCTGAGCAAATAGTTTGAGGCTCATGAAAAGCTCATGAAAAGCTCTTGGAACAAAAACAACAAAGTAAGTTATCAGGCTAAAACTCAACTCACAGAAAGAACTGAAGAGTAAATAATGAGCTAGAGAAATACATTAAAGAAAACTCCATATAAAATAGTGTCAAAAATTAAATACCTATAACTTAATAAATGGTGTAAAATACATTGAAAATTATAGACACTATGAAATAATGAAAATGACATAATAAAATGGAAAAATATTTCTTATTCATAAATTTAAAAAAATTGACAAAATGACCACTCTATCCAAAACATTATAAATATTCAACTCAACCATAATAAAAATTTCTAGAAGATTTGAAGAAATTAGGATAATCTCAATCAAAATTTGTATAAAAATTTTCATGCAATAATGTTTAAAGAAATTACAAGGAAAATTATGGGAGGTGTGTCCTTTTCTGACATTAAATTATACTGTTAATGCTAAGTATTAAAATTATGGTACTGGCATACAGACTCAGACAAATTAAGTAGAATTCACACCAGAATTCATATTTATATACTGATCATCTATAAAACAAAGTTCCTGGTGCAAAAGTAAAGTAAGGACTATCTCTACAACAAATGGTGTTGGAGAAATTTTTCCAATGGGTGTTGTACCCACTCATGAAAAAAATAGTGGAATTGGTGTATATATCTCACACCATATATGATATATAGTTAAAAGTGGTTCAAATTATATTACACTATAAAATATATTAATGAATGTCCGGGGCCCTGGCCAGCAACCCCCCAGCACGAATGAGGAAGACCTAGATCTTGCCAGACTTCATCCCTACAGAAAAAGGAGAGGGATAGACTTGGGAGAAACTCTGCCTTGCTGCTGCTAAGAAAGGAAAGAAAGACACCGACACATTGGGGAATTCTGGGTAGCAGTACACATTTTTACTGAACACGGTTTAAACCTTTTATACAATATTTGGGTGGAGGGGTTACAAGCACAAATTACCAGGTATTTGCAAGCTCCTGAGCCATTGTAACAGATAACAATCTTTACAACAAAAGATTATCACAGATTTAGCATTTGCAAGGTAAGGATCATTGATTGACATATCCCTGTGATCAGAGGTCTGAAGACCAGGCACATTCTGCCTCACCTGAGCTCTGATAAGCACAGATGTTGGGGTGTAACCATATGGGCAGGGCCCATTTCTATGTCCTGCCCTTAGGAACTTGTGGCAGGAAAGTGCCTAGTCAGGCACTTTCTAAGGCTAGCAGCTCAGAACCCAACAAAAGAGGATTTGGCAGAATTCTGATGCATCTTGAAGGACTTGATATCATTGATAAAGATAATAAAAATAGACAGAATTCCAACAAATACTTTCCTCTGTTGAAAAATAAATTCTGATTAAAACAAAATTATACTCCACTGTTGCAGGACACCTAAAAGCCTAGGCCTCTGCATCTGTCCTGGATTGCCTCCTGCAGGTCACTTCATAGATAGGGGGTAGTCTGAATGTGGCAGTCTTATCTGACCATGTGTTCTGTACTGGCTGGTATAAATATTCTCTCATGCTACCACAATCATCGTGGGACTAGCTAGATCTTACCAGCATATTTGCCTGGCCACGTTGGATCTCTAAGCAATTAGACCAGAGAGAAATGCTGTTTGCCTCCAAGCAAGCAAGCATGGCTCCCTGATAGCTCAAAAGGTAACTAAAATACAAAACTACCATGAAGTAGACGAGACTCTTGTGAAGGCTTGGAGAAATATTTAACTGGCATTAGTATTAGTCTTTGGTAGAGAGACATGCCATCTCAGAAACCCCCTTTCTCTACCCTATAAAGGCAATTCCAGGCAGATCTTGGCTCAAGATATTAGGTGAGGTGCTGGGAGAAATTACCTGAGGGCATTTGATCCTTCCTGCCAGGGGAAGTTACATTTAGCTTATAGCTCCTCCCAGCTCTGCTAGGTGGCTTTGAATTATCTCTGGGTCCTTGTAAACAACCATATGGTCTCCTGAAGTTGCTACATTTCTATAAAGCTATTTTCCTGTTTTCATCTCTAGATAGCCCAACCCAGAATTAGCTGGGCTGGGGAGTTTGGGCGGAGTTCTAGCTATAAAATAAGCTATAAGAAGAAAAGAAGCTCTCTCTCTTTTTTCCCCTTTGGCCATTTCGGCTTCCCTTGGTGTTTTCCTGCTTCCTCCTCTCCATTCTATGTTGGGCCTCAACACATGGTGGCAGCCATCTTGGCCTACACCTGGCTGGGGCCTACCTGGGAACCCAGAGTCCGGAGGTTTTCCCTGCTCTTGGATTGTATATTGGATCCTGTGATAGTAAAGCCCTTTAAAACTGCATCGGATTCCTGAGTCTTCATCCATTCCCGCCGGCCGGAGGTAGAAGGGAACTCGCTCCCGGCACTGTTGGGGACCCTGGCAGCGCTCCCGACACTCCACTGAATGGGGGAAAATATTAGAACACAATATATCAGGTTGAGATAATACCCAAGCTGATTTAAAGCATTCATGTTGTTGAATAACAAAAAAAAAAAAACTTAGTAAGAGATAAAAAAAGTGGGTAGAGGAGATGAACAGGCACTTTCCTAAAAAGGATATCTGAGAAAGTGATTGCTATCACTTATATCAGGGAAATACGGATTAAAATAATTAGGTTTTATGTGACACCTGTGAGAATGGCATAGCAAAAGACTGAAAACATCTTGTTATTAAGGTTGTGGTAGAAATGGAAACTTCATTTATACTTGCTATACAGTTGAATAAAAACAAACTTTGAAACCTCTACATTAAAGACCAGAAAAATGGAGAAACGTACAGGCAGGGCTCTCAAGCTACGTTTCCGAGGGACCCGAGTTTCTCCCGAGGAGGCCTCCCCGTCACCGGCCAGGCTCATCACTGCGCTCAGCTCACCAGCCCCACACACAGATGCACCGGGTCTGCCTCTGCTGCTGGACCTCACCCCTTCAGGTCACTCTTTCTGCTTCTGGGGAGCAACGTAACCCCTTGATCCTCTTGCTGCAGGGGCTCTAGAAGGTGCATGGGGGTGCGGCGGGGTCTGTGGCCAGTCCTTTATCGTGCAGCCTCCGATGGCTCCAATGTCCGCAGGGGAGTGGGGAGGCATCAGCTCTGCCCTCCAAAGCAGCCCCTCGATACAGCGGGGAGACTCGGGGGCTGTATCGCCCATCCCTTCCCTTCAGGGAACAGCACCCCTCATCTCCTTTCTGCATTAAGAAGGGCCCAGCAAGACAACACAGTTTTAGGGGAAATAAACTGTTTATACCTCGGGGAGCGTATCCCAGCAAAACACGCATCTTCCAGCACCGAGGAAGAGATCTCCATTGGAACGTGGTTCCGTTGGTGCGTTGAAGCGAACATGGCGCCGTGTCCTCTTCCTGCCAGCCTCCCCCGGGCCGCCTTACGCAGGGGCGCAAAGGGGCTCACTGGGGGAAATAGGTTGGAACCACTGTCTCGGGGCTCCTCCTCTTACGCTTAGGTTTTCAGGGGACCCCTCCTCACCCGATACGGAATAATGGGACCCCCTTAGCTAGGGAGACTCAGGGGCTGTGTACCGCCCCCGTCCTTCCCTTTGGTGAACACTCGAGTGACTGCACCCCTCCGCCTCCTTTCTGCATCAAGAAGGACCCAGCGAGCCACCACAGTCGTAGGGATAAGAACTCAGTTTATTCTTCGGGGAACAGAGAAACAACACAGCTTCCTCAGGCATCGGAGGGCTCTGCGGGGGACGCCTTTCAGGTGCCGCTGCTAAGTTGAACCGCACATGGCGGCGTTTTCCTCTTTCTGTGCACCTCCCGGGCAGCCTGATGCAGGGGAGGGAATGGGCTCACCGCTGGGATACAGGTAGGCACCACTATGTCGGGGAGCTCCTCCTCCTCCTCACTCAGGAAAGGGACCCGGCCTCATCAGAAGCAGAGTAATGTGACCCTTCCCCGTCCGTGATGGATACAAGTGACTCCGCCTCGTCGGAGGAGGAATCCTGGGACCCCCGTCCTCGGCCTCCCCAATGGGGGGTAAGTACACATGAATTTCTCCGACGAGGTCTGGACAGAGGCGGAACCAGGTTGTCATATGTCTTAGCCCTATATAGCCTCGGATTGGGGAAAGCCCTGTCCTCCGCGATGTCTGCCCTGTCCTCTTCCCGGTGATTCAAAAAGGGATTGAACTCTAGAACAAGTCTGGGCATCGCCTTTGGCGGTCACTGCCCCCTCTTCTAGATGACACTGCGAGGGGGCAGGCTGGACTTGGGAGGAACGGTGTGCATCCTCCGGGATGGGCGCTGTGCCCTCCCTCTCTGGGGCATGTGGAGCAGCCATTAGTGTTGTCAGCCGAGGACAGCGGCAGGAGCAGGGGACGAATTGGAGAATGGTCAGAGCGAGCCTGAGAGGTAGCGAGGAGGGCATCGCGGTGAGCAATGGATCTAGAGAGAAATAGGTGAAAGTTGGGCACTGCCCTGACCGCTGAGACTCTTGATGGCATTTGGCAGAAAGTGCCATGCTGGTGCCAGTTCTGGTGTCTGAGAAGACACACAAGATGGGTGTGAAGCCAGGATGAGTGAGTATGAAACCCACCCCGGGAGAGAAACCCTGGAAATATGCCCCCTCCTAGGCCCCCTCATCCGTGGCGTCACAATTGAGAGGGTCTCAATCTTCAGCCTGTTCCCATTGCTCTACGCACCCCTGGCCAAGGTTGGCACCACCACGGCCTTGGAATTGGATCTGGAGGGAAGGCCAGAGAATAGTCACCTTTCCCGCAGAGCTGGATTATGCGCTCCTCTCTCCAGGTGGTATAACGGAGTCTCCTCACTGGGGAAGCAAGAGGCTCTAGGTCAGGGAAGCAACAGCAGAAATTCTCATTCAGGGTTCAGAGAAGTGCCAGGCCAGCTCCGTGCCTAGAGTCACAAAAGTTCTGCCCGCAAACTCAATGGCCAAGACTCACAGATCTGCCTGCTTCCAGGATAAAGGTCCTTCAGACCATATCTTGGGACTTCAGAATCTCCAGAAAGCTCAACCACTCCCTCCCATAGAACTCAGGATGTAGCCCTGGGGCAATTTTAACGAGTTAATAGACAGGTGGCCTATCCCATCGCCGAAGCCCACCTGATGGGCAGCACACACGGCCAGGCTTCCTCCTATTGCTGGGTAAGAGGGAATCACCCACATTCCCCGGGCTCTGCCTCTCTGGCCACCCATGTCTCTCCCAAAAGCCCTGACTTACCAGAGAGGATCATGTCTACATTGACATCCTCTTTGCTTTTGGCTTGAGGTTTGATAGCAAGGAACTAGAGAGCTCGGGCAGAGATGGCAGCTACTTACATTGCCTGCTGTGCCATCTGTACCTGCAGGCTGTCCTCCTATGGTGGGCCTTCTTCCCATGGCGGGCTCTCTTCCAGCGATGGACTCTCCTTGTTTGGCGGGCTCTCCTGGGAAGCTAGAATCCAACAGAAGACGGTGAGTCTATGGGCCCTTTGTAGGTACCCAGGGATTTTCCTCTCGGCCCTTTGTAGGCACCCAGGGATTTTCATCCAAGCATCCAAGTAATTCAGTGAACTTCCTTCTGGAAATTTTCCCTTGATAAATTTTCCAAGACGCTGAAATCGGTTGAATCTGCTTATTGGGTTACACGTGATATTGCTGGCAAAGCCCTGCCAAGGGTCCTGCTGAACCCATGAGCCAATTTCTCTAGACTTCGGAGAGGACGATGTTCTGGCCTGTTTCAGATTCCCCCAAACTCAGTGTACCCCTGAATCGACCAAACTCAACCTGCCACTAAATTCCTTAGGAGCTCTCCCGTGTACTCCACGCGATGGTGATCAGACCGAGAAAACCAGTGGTGGTGCAACAAACATGCGGTGGACAAAACACATTGGAGGAAGGGAAGGAGTAGGACAAGGTACAGGTGAATGGGGAAGGTGTTTTGAGGTTGGGTTGGGGGGACAGGGCGGGCTAGTAAGGTCAACAATATCCATGTATGCTCCGCAGCTTGCCTGGGGCAAATGAGCGCTGAGCAACCAGGCCATGGATATTTATAGCCCTGCCTGCTTACATCATAAGGGATTGGAATGTGGGCAGGGGACAGCAGAGTGATGACATCACAGGCCCCACCCGCTCGGGACCCTGGAGTCCCTCTGCCCTACCTGCTCTGCCTTTAGCTCTTCTTCTTGTGCCATGTCTGTTCTTTCTGAGATCCCCTGAGCCCTCTGGAAGCTCAATGGCTTCCTGGGTGTCCCCGGTTCCCGACCTCGTTGTCTGACGGAATTCCTGGACTTGGGCAGAACTGATACCATGGACCCTCCTTGGGCTCGCATCCTCTTTCTCTATAGACCCTGGCCTAGGATGTATAGAGTTTATATTCTTGGTTTATGAGTGGGCCACTGGCCATATAAATGTGGGCTTTCAATGAGCTGTAGCATTTAACTCCAGTCTCCATTACCATGTTCAAGCATTCCCCAAAGCTCATTGCCTTTGAAGTAATTTTTAATAACCAATCCTTAGACCACGTTGAGGCATGTGTGTAGATCACATTTTCTCTGAGGAGGCCAAGGCCACACAGTGTCTTCCCTGTTGCAGACACATTTTTTTCACAAGCCCTCCAGCCTTTTCAGTTCCCTAAATAAGGCAACCCCAACACCCACATTCATTCCAGGTTCCTGTTTTCGAATAGGATCAGGAAAACACATCCAGCAATGCCATATTCCTAAATGTGGTGCACGTTCCTGCTTTCCTCTCCCTTGCCCTCATCAAAGGTCAGACCAGGCCCTAGAGCCATAGTGCAGTGAGGATGCGCCTGCCTTACTTGAGCTCAACCCGGGTTGTATGCTCGGCATCCCATAATTTTCCCCAACCCCTAGGATTGACTCCAAGCTCAGAGTCAGGAGTAATTGCTGAGAACTCTGCGTGGGGTACGACACACAAAGACACACAGACACATAGATATCACACACACACACACAAAAGAAATTTTTTTTTTTTTTACAAATTAAGTGAAACGGAAAGCGCCCTTAGGAACAGAAAGACAGTTCATAAAGCACAGATTATGCTATTAGTTTTGTAGCTCAGGCAGCAGCAATTCAAGGTAGCAGCTGACTGATGTGCACCGGGCCCTCTTTTGGGTCCAGGTCCTCTTCCACAGAAGGCTCTTGTGGTCGAGAGTGATTGAGCAGGGATGGATTCGAATCAGGCAGCAGGTGAGGCTTATTGGGAGCCCTTTGGGGGTCTTCCTGACAAAGGCACTGAGCTCCCTCTCGGGGCTCCAACCCCAAAGGTCCCTGGATCTACTGCCAGCACCAGCTCAGCGAACTTGTTGGCCATAGATGTTTTGAATTTAGTCTTTGTCAGATTGTGAAATAGGGAATATCTGTCCTCTAGCCTGACTTCATATCTCCAACACAGGGAAACATGTTGGGACGTATTTGTTCCACAGACATGTCTCTAAACCTACTGCTCAACTTCCTCTCGTTACTTAAATTGCTGAGGATAGTGTTTTCCAGTATATTTCATATATTTTTAATTTGAATGTTAATTACAGTGCTATTCTTAATTTATTTATAATATTGACCTTTTTTCATTTTAATGTTAGCTGTTTGCAATTACTAATAATTTTACAGTGATATTTTTCTATTTATTGTACTCTTCAAATTTCACATGCTCATTCTTAACATAATCATTATGTAGTTTTCCAGATTAGTAGCAGTCACTGTTCAGTTTTTAAAATGATTTAGGTTTTCAATATATGTTTTCATATTATGTAGGGTGAATTAGAAATTTTATTGAATATCTATAGGGTCTTCTTAGTTTTGATGGATCCCAGTCATGTTGGGCACTTCTGGGGGCTGCTAGCAGAATCGGGGGATGAAAGATTATCAGGGATTTCAGTTAGTGCCTTGCACATGCAACACACCACTGGATCCCTGCCAGCTATTCCCAAGGTTCAAAGGCACATTACGATTGCATTGTATTACCTCTAGTCCATTTTATTTCTATGCCCTTCAGTTCAGGTTACAGATATAAGCTATTAACAAATTCTATAAGACTTTCAGTATGAGGAACACTCCTTCGTTTGGCAGAACCTGTAAGTATCAGGAAATTGGGGCATAGGTCGAAGGATGGGGCATACGCCTTGCCTGCACCAAGTCCTGTCTTGAGCACAGCCAGTTTAGCCCTGCAAGGCGTAAAAAGGCTGCACTGCTGGGCTAAGTCTGACTGGGAATAGTACTGTGAGGATGGCCACCCACAGAAATCACAAGCTAGGAAAACGAAGAAATTTAAATTGACCTTCTCCGTTCCATTTTGTTATGATGTACTTACTGTGTAGAGACTATGGGTCCCTCCCTCCCCCTCCCCCACCCAGGCACTCCAAAGCAGTGCTTAGGAAGCCTACAAATGAGTCTCTTCTAGGGCATAAACCACAGCTTCAGTGCAAGGGCCCAAGATTGCTGTGCAGCTCAGCTCTTGCAGTTCTGGGGGATTTTCTGTGTCACGCTAAAGTGCCACGGGCCTCTCAGGGTGCACCTGGCGATATCTAATATACTTGTACATTTTAGAAGTTGCTAAAGATTCTTGAAGGTGATAAAGGATGAATCTAGAACTAAAATATTCCTGAGAGTTTTAAACATCAATGATCTCCTGAAATGAGGAAGTATACTCAAGGAGAGGGCACTAGAAACAGTTTTAAATAAAATAAATTTACCAAAAAATGAGTGAAGGTTGCTTTTGAATCTTCAAAGATATATTCAGGTAGACAGATTCTTATATTATAGAATCCTTACATGGAAGAGGAAAGGGGCAATTTTTTTTTTCAAATCACTAATTTAGTATCTTTCCCACGTTGCACTACTAAACATTGATATATTCATGAACTCTGTATATTCCTAATGATAGGAATCTAATCACACCATAGACATAATAATTGAATTTTTAAAATGGAGGAGAAAAAATTGGAAAAGCAGAAAAATATAAAATATTAACAACAGAAAGTTCCCAAAAAGCCTAACAGTATAGTTTGATCAGAAAATTTTCAGGTCAAAAGGAAATAGGAAAAATTATTTAAAATTAAGGTGTCAGGGAGGATTGCTAATCAGTTATGAAAAATCTATCTAGCAATGGTGTCCTTCAGAGAACTGAGGTGTAATAGAGAATTTTAGACAACAATGTCTAATCATCCATTAACACATGCTATCCTAAGAAATCTTGAAGGGATGCCTTTAACAAAGAACAAGTATACTGATTAGGTACAGAGATCATGAATTATATCCATCTTTCATGCATGGACATTTAAATCCATCTAAAGTCTCAGAATGCTTTACTATTTGAATCCTGGTGTGTAAATTGTAGAAACTATGATGACTCAGAGAAAAAAAGAAGTAAAAATAGGAAGACCTTATAATAAGGGTGGGCCAGAGCGATAGCACTGCAGGGATTGCCTTTGCTTTGCGATGGCCGACCTCGGGTTCCATCTCTGGCAGCCCATATGGTCCCCTGAGCACCGCCAGGAGTAATTTCCTGAGTGCAGAGCAAGAGGTAAATCCTGTGCATTGCTGGGTGTGACCTTAAAGCAAAATAAATAAATATATAAATCACGATCACGATCTTCCCGTTAATCATCTATTTGCTAGAGCGGGCACCAGTAATATCTCAATATGTCCTGTCACATGCTGTAGAGCCAAGGGCATCGGCTTGGTACAGGAACATAAAGAGCCTCAAACTATTATATTAGGTCATGAGAATGATCTAATATAATTGTTACTGGCATTTGGCATATCAAATACAACACGAACAGCTTGCTAGGCTTGCCGTCAGGGAGGCATACTCTATAAACACCGCCAAATAAAGCCTTTATTGATGAACCATGCGGCCTCGGCCGCCGCGAGCCGGGCTGTGATGGGCTGGTCGGCTGGGTGGAGTTCTGATGAGAGGGAAGTCCAATGTGGAAAATGGCGGCGCCCCATGGAGTGGGTGGGGGCCGTCTGGCTTGTTGTGAGGTTCTGCCGGGGGTGGTGGGCCAAGGCTGGAACCCACCATGCCTCCCGACTGCCTCATGAACGGCTGGGCACAGGGAGAGCAAGGAACCGCTCTGCCCCATGCCTGGGAGTCTCTGGACCAGCATACCTGGGCCGGATTGAGGAAGAAACTGCTCCAGGGTGGGTGTCGATGATCCGGGCTGTGATGGGCTGGTCGGCTGGGTGGAGTTCTGATGAGAGGGAAGTCCAATGTGGAAAATGGCGGCGCCCATGGAGTGGGTGGGGGGGTCGTCTGGCTTGTTGTGAGGTTCTGCCGGGTGGTGGGCCAAGGCTGGAACCCACCATGCCCCCGACTGCCTCATGAACGGCTGGGCACAGGGGAGAGCAAGGAACCGCTCTGCCCCATGCCTGAGAGTCTCTGGACCAGCATACCTGGGCCGGATTGAGGAAGAAACTGCTCCAGGGTGGGTGTCGATGATCCGGGCTGTGATGGGCTGGTCGGCTGGGTGGAGTTCTGATGAGAGGGAAGTCCAATGTGGAAAATGGCGGCGCCCATGGAGTGGGTGGGGGGGTCGTCTGGCTTGTTGTGAGGTTCTGCCGGGGTGGTGGGCCAAGGCTGGAACCCACCATGCCTCCCGACTGCCTCATGAACGGCTGGGCACAGGGAGAGCAAGGAACCGCTCTGCCCCATGCCTGAGAGTCTCTGGACCAGCATACCTGGGCCGGATTGAGGAAGAAACTGCTCCAGGGTGGGTGTCGATGATCCGGGCTGTGATGGGCTGGTCGGCTGGGTGGAGTTCTGATGAGAGGGAAGTCCAATGTGGAAAATGGCGGCGCCCATGGAGTGGGTGGGGGGTCGCCTGGCTTGTTGTGAGGTTCTGCCGGGGTGGTGGGCCAAGGCTGGAACCCACCATGCCTCCCGACTGCCTCATGAACGGCTGGGCACAGGGAGAGCAAGGAACCGCTCTGCCCCATGCCTGGGGAGTCTCTGGACCAGCATACCTGGGCCGGATTGAGGAAGAAACTGCTCCAGGGTGGGTGTCGATGATCCGGGCTGTGATGGGCTGGTCGGCTGGGTGGAGTTCTGATGAGAGGGAAGTCCAATGTGGAAAATGGCGGCGCCCATGGAGTGGGTGGGGGGGTCGTCTGGCTTGTTGTGAGGTTCTGCCGGGTGGTGGGCTAGGCTGGAACCCACCATGCCTCCGGACTGCCTCATGAACGGCTGGGCACAGGGAGAGCAAGGAACCGCTTCTGCCCCATGCCTGAGAGTCTCTGGACCAGCATACCTGGGCCGGATTGAGGAAGAAACTGCTCCAGGGTGGGTGTCGATGATCCGGGCTGTGATGGGCTGGTCGGCTGGGTGGAGTTCTGATGAGAGGGAAGTCCAATGTGGAAAATGGCGGCGCCCATGGAGTGGGTGGGGGTCGCCTGGCTTGTTGTGAGGTTCTGCCGGGGTGGTGGGCCAAGGCTGGAACCCACCATGCCTCCGACTGCCTCATGAACGGCTGGGCACAGGGAGAGCAAGGAACCGCTCTGCCCCATGCCTGGGAGTCTCTGGACCAGCATACCTGGGCCGGATTGAGGAAGAAACTGCTCCAGGGTGGGTGTCGATGATCCGGGCTGTGATGGGCTGGTCGGCTGGGTGGAGTTCTGATGAGAGGGAAGTCCAATGTGGAAAATGGCGGCGCCCATGGAGTGGGTGGGGGGGTCGCCTGGCTTGTTGTGAGGTTCTGCCGGGGTGGGGGGGCCAAGGCTGGAACCCACCATGCCTCCCGACTGCCTCATGAACGGCTGGGCACAGGGAGAGCAAGGAACCGCTCTGCCCCATGCCTGGGAGTCTCTGGACCAGCATACCTGGGCCGGATTGAGGAAGAAACTGCTCCAGGGTGGGTGTCGATGATCCGGGCTGTGATGGGCTGGTCGGCTGGGTGGAGTTCTGATGAGAGGGAAGTCCAATGTGGAAAATGGCGGCGCCCATGGAGTGGGTGGGGGTCCGCCTGGCTTGTTGTGAGGTTCTGCCGGGGTGGTGTGGCCAAGGCTGGAACCCACCATGCCTCCGACTGCCTCATGAACGGCTGGGCACAGGGAGAGCAAGGAACCGCTCTGCCCCATGCCTGAGAGTCTCTGGACCAGCATACCTGGGCCGGATTGAGGAAGAAACTGCTCCAGGGTGGGTGTCGATGATCCGGGCTGTGATGGGCTGGTCGGGCTGGGTGGAGTTCTGATGAGAGGGAAGTCCAATGTGGAAAATGGCGGCGCCCATGGAGTGGGTGGGGGGTCGTCTGGCTTGTTGTGAGGTTCTGCCGGGGTGGTGGGCCAAGGCTGGAACCCACCATGCCTCCCGACTGCCTCATGAACGGCTGGGCACAGGGAGAGCAAGGAACCGCTCTGCCCCATGCCTGAGAGTCTCTGGACCAGCATACCTGGGCCGGATTGAGGGAAGAAACTGCTCCAGGGTGGGTGTCGATGATCCGGGCTGTGATGGGCTGGTCGGCTGGGTGGAGTTCTGATGAGAGGGAAGTCCAATGTGGAAAATGGCGGCGCCCATGGAGTGGGTGGGGGTCGTCTGGCTTGTTGTGAGGTTCTGCCGGGGTGGTGGGCCAAGGCTGGAACCCACCATGCCTCCGACTGCCTCATGAACGGCTGGGCACAGGGAGAGCAAGGAACCGCTCTGCCCCATGCCTGAGAGTCTCTGGACCAGCATACCTGGGCCGGATTGAGGAAGAAACTGCTCCAGGGTGGGTGTCGATGATCCGGGCTGTGATGGGCTGGTCGGCTGGGTGGAGTTCTGATGAGAGGGAAGTCCAATGTGGAAAATGGCGGCGCCCATGGAGTGGGGGGGGGTCGCCTGGCTTGTTGTGAGGTTCTGCCGGGGTGGTGGGCCAAGGCTGGAACCCACCATGCCTCCCGACTGCCTCATGAACGGCTGGGCACAGGGAGAGCAAGGAACCGCTCTGCCCCATGCCTGAGAGTCTCTGGACCAGCATACCTGGGCCGGATTGAGGAAGAAACTGCTCCAGGGGTGGGTGTCGATGATCCGGGCTGTGATGGGCTGGTCGGCTGGGTGGAGTTCTGATGAGAGGGAAGTCCAATGTGGAAAATGGCGGCGCCCATGGAGTGGGTGGGGGTCGCCTGGCTTGTTGTGAGGTTCTGCCGGGGTGGTGGGCCAAGGCTGGAACCCACCATGCCTCCCGGACTGCCTCATGAACGGCTGGGCACAGGGAGAGCAAGGAACCGCTCTGCCCCATGTCTGAGAGTCTCTGGACCAGCATACCTGGGCCGGATTGAGGAAGAAACTGCTCCAGGGTGGGTGTCGGTGATCCGGGCTGTGATGGGCTGGTCGGCTGGGTGGAGTTCTGATGAGAGGGAAGTCCAATGTGGAAAATGGCGGCGCCCATGGAGTGGGTGGGGGGGTCGCCTGGCTTGTTGTGAGGTTCTGCCGGGGTGGTGGGCCAAAGGCTGGAACCCACCATGCCTCCCGACTGCCTCATGAACGGCTGGGCACAGGGAGAGCAAGGAACCGCTCTGCCCCATGCCTGAGAGTCTCTGGACCAGCATACCTGGGCCGGATTGAGGAAGAAACTGCTCCAGGGTGGGTGTCGATGATCCGGGCTGTGATGGGCTGGTCGGCTGGGTGGAGTTCTGATGAGAGGGAAGTCCAATGTGGAAAATGGCGGCGCCCATGGAGTGGGTGGGGGGTCGCCTGGCTTGTTGTGAGGTTCTGCCGGGGTGGTGGGCCAAGGCTGGAACCCACCATGCCTCCCGACTGCCTCATGAACGGCTGGGCACAGGGAGAGCAAGGAACCGCTCTGCCCCATGCCTGAGAGTCTCTGGACCAGCATACCTGGGCCGGATTGAGGAAGAAACTGCTCCAGGGTGGGTGTCGATGATCCGGGCTGTGATGGGCTGGTCGGCTGGGTGGAGTTCTGATGAGAGGGAAGTCCAATGTGGAAAATGGCGGCGCCCATGGAGTGGGTGGGGGGCCGTCTGGCTTGTTGTGAGGTTCTGCCGGGTGGTGGGGGGCCAAGGCTGGAACCCACCATGCCTCCCGACTGCCTCATGAACGGCTGGGCACAGGGAGAGCAAGGAACCGCTCTGCCCCATGCCTGAGAGTCTCTGGACCAGCATACCTGGGCCGGATTGAGGAAGAAACTGCTCCAGGGTGGGTGTCGATGATCCGGGCTGTGATGGGCTGGTCGGCTGGGTGGAGTTCTGATGAGAGGGAAGTCCAATGTGGAAAATGGCGGCGCCCATGGAGTGGGTGGGGGGTCGTCTGGCTTGTTGTGAGGTTCTGCCGGGGTGGTGGCCAAGGCTGGAACCCACCATGCCTCCCGACTGCCTCATGAACGGCTGGGCACAGGGAGAGCAAGGAACCGCTCTGCCCCATGCCTGAGAGTCTCTGGACCAGCATACCTGGGCCGGATTGAGGGAAGAAACTGCTCCAGGGTGGGTGTCGATGATCCGGGCTGTGATGGGCTGGTCGGCTGGGTGGAGTTCTGATGAGAGGGAAGTCCAATGTGGAAAATGGCGGCGCCCATGGAGTGGGTGGGGGTCGCCTGGCTTGTTGTGAGGTTCTGCCGGGTGGTGGGCCAAGGCTGGAACCCACCATGCCTCCCGACTGCCTCATGAACGGCTGGGCACAGGGAGAGCAAGGAACCGCTCTGCCCCATGCCTGAGAGTCTCTGGACCAGCATACCTGGGCCGGATTGAGGAAGAAACTGCTCCAGGGTGGGTGTCGATGATCCGGGCTGTGATGGGCTGGTCGGCTGGGTGGAGTTCTGATGAGAGGGAAGTCCAATGTGGAAAATGGCGGCGCCCATGGAGTGGGTGGGGGGGTCGCCTGGCTTGTTGTGAGGTTCTGCCGGGTGGTGGGCCAAGGCTGGAACCCACCATGCCTCCCGACTGCCTCATGAACGGCTGGGCACAGGGAGAGCAAGGAACCGCTCTGCCCCATGTCTGAGAGTCTCTGGACCAGCATACCTGGGCCGGATTGAGGAAGAAACTGCTCCAGGGTGGGTGTCGATGATCCGGGCTGTGATGGGCTGGTCGGCTGGGTGGAGTTCTGATGAGAGGGAAGTCCAATGTGGAAAATGGCGGCGCCCATGGAGTGGGTGGGGGGGCCGCCTGGCTTGTTGTGAGGTTCTGCCGGGGTGGTGGGCTCAAGGCTGGAACCCACCATGCCTCCCGACTGCCTCATGAACGGCTGGGCACAGGGAGAGCAAGGAACCGCTCTGCCCCATGTCTGAGAGTCTCTGGACCAGCATACCTGGGCCGGATTGAGGAAGAAACTGCTCCAGGGTGGGTGTCGATGATCCGGGCTGTGATGGGCTGGTCGGCTGGGTGGAGTTCTGATGAGAGGGAAGTCCAATGTGGAAAATGGCGGCGCCCATGGAGTGGGTGGGGGGGTCGCCTGGCTTGTTGTGAGGTTCTGCCGGGTGGTGGGCCAAGGCTGGAACCCACCATGCCTCCCGACTGCCTCATGAACGGCTGGGCACAGGGAGAGCAAGGAACCGCTCTGCCCCATGCCTGAGAGTCTCTGGACCAGCATACCTGGGCCGGATTGAGGAAGAAACTGCTCCAGGGTGGGTGTCGATGATCCGGGCTGTGATGGGCTGGTCGGCTGGGTGGAGTTCTGATGAGAGGGAAGTCCAATGTGGAAAATGGCGGCGCCCATGGAGTGGGGGGGGGTCGCCTGGCTTGTTGTGAGGTTCTGCCGGGGTGGTGGGCCAAGGCTGGAACCCACCATGCCTCCCGACTGCCTCATGAACGGCTGGGCACAGGGAGAGCAAGGAACCGCCTGCCCCATGTCTGAGAGTCTCTGGACCAGCATACCTGGGCCGGATTGAGGAAGAAACTGCTCCAGGGTGGGTGTCGATGATCCGGGCTGTGATGGGCTGGTCGGCTGGGTGGAGTTCTGATGAGAGGGAAGTCCAATGTGGAAAATGGCGGCGCCCATGGAGTGGGTGGGGGCCGCCTGGCTTGTTGTGAGGTTCTGCCGGGGTGGTGGGCCAAGGCTGGAACCCACCATGCCTCCCGACTGCCTCATGAACGGCTGGGCACAGGGAGAGCAAGGAACCGCTCTGCCCCATGTCTGAGAGTCTCTGGACCAGCATACCTGGGCCGGATTGAGGAAGAAACTGCTCCAGGGTGGGTGTCGATGATCCGGGCTGTGATGGGCTGGTCGGCTGGGTGGAGTTCTGATGAGAGGGAAGTCCAATGTGGAAAATGGCGGCGCCATGGAGTGGGTGGGGGGGTCGCCTGGCTTGTTGTGAGGTTCTGCCGGGGTGGTGGGCCAAGGCTGGAACCCACCATGCCTCCCGACTGCCTCATGAACGGCTGGGCACAGGGAGAGCAAGGAACCGCCTGCCCCATGTCTGAGAGTCTCTGGACCAGCATACCTGGGCCGGATTGAGGAAGAAACTGCTCCAGGGTGGGTGTCGATGATCCGGGCTGTGATGGGCTGGTCGGCTGGGTGGAGTTCTGATGAGAGGGAAGTCCAATGTGGAAAATGGCGGCGCCCATGGAGTGGGTGGGGGGCCGCCTGGCTTGTTGTGAGGTTCTGCCGGGGTGGTGGGCCAAGGCTGGAACCCACCATGCCTCCCGACTGCCTCATGAACGGCTGGGCACAGGGAGAGCAAGGAACCGCTCTGCCCCATGTCTGAGAGTCTCTGGACCAGCATACCTGGGCCGGATTGAGGAAGAAACTGCTCCAGGGGGGGTGTCGATGATCCGGGCTGTGATGGGCTGGTCGGCTGGGTGGAGTTCTGATGAGAGGGAAGTCCAATGTGGAAAATGGCGGCGCCCATGGAGTGGGTGGGGGGTCGCCTGGCTTGTTGTGAGGTTCTGCCGGGGTGGTGGGCCAAGGCTGGAACCCACCATGCCTCCCGACTGCCTCATGAACGGCTGGGCACAGGGAGAGCAAGGAACCGCCTGCCCCATGTCTGAGAGTCTCTGGACCAGCATACCTGGGCCGGATTGAGGAAGAAACTGCTCCAGGGTGGGGGTGTCGATGATCCGGCTGTGATGGGCTGGTCGGCTGGGTGGAGTTCTGATGAGAGGGAAGTCCAATGTGGAAAATGGCGGCGCCCATGGAGTGGGTGGGGGGTCGCCTGGCTTGTTGTGAGGTTCTGCCGGGGTGGTGGGCCAAGGCTGGAACCCACCATGCCTCCCGACTGCCTCATGAACGGCTGGGCACAGGGAGAGCAAGGAACCGCTCTGCCCCATGTCTGAGAGTCTCTGGACCAGCATACCTGGGCCGGATTGAGGAAGAAACTGCTCCAGGGTGGGTGTCGATGATCCGGGCTGTGATGGGCTGGTCGGCTGGGTGGAGTTCTGATGAGAGGGAAGTCCAATGTGGAAAATGGCGGCGCCCATGGAGTGGGTGGGGGCCGCCTGGCTTGTTGTGAGGTTCTGCCGGGGTGGTGGGCCAAGGCTGGAACCCACCATGCCTCCCGACTGCCTCATGAACGGCTGGGCACAGGGAGAGCAAGGAACCGCCTGCCCCATGTCTGGAGAGTCTCTGGACCAGCATACCTGGGCCGGATTGAGGAAGAAACTGCTCCAGGGTGGGTGTCGATGATCCGGGCTGTGATGGGCTGGTCGGCTGGGTGGAGTTCTGATGAGAGGGAAGTCCAATGTGGAAAATGGCGGCGCCCATGGAGTGGGTGGGGGGGGGTCGCCTGGCTTGTTGTGAGGTTCTGCCGGGGTGGTGGGCCTAGGCTGGAACCCACCATGCCTCCCGACTGCCTCATGAACGGCTGGGCACAGGGAGAGCAAGGAACCGCTTCTGCCCCATGTCTGAGAGCCTCTGGACCAGCATACCTGGGCCGGATTGAGGAAGAAACTGCTCCAGGGTGGGTGTCGATGATCCGGGCTGTGATGGGCTGGTCGGCTGGGTGGAGTTCTGATGAGAGGGAAGTCCAATGTGGAAAAATGGCGGCGCCCATGGAGTGGGTGGGGGGTCGCCTGGCTTGTTGTGAGGTTCTGCCGGGGTGGTGGGCCAAGGCTGGAACCCACCATGCCTCCCGACTGCCTCATGAACGGCTGGGCACAGGGAGAGCAAGGAACCGCTCTGCCCCATGTCTGAGAGTCTCTGGACCAGCATACCTGGGCCGGATTGAGGAAGAAACTGCTCCAGGGTGGGTGTCGATGATCCGGGCTGTGATGGGCTGGTCGGCTGGGTGGAGTTCTGATGAGAGGGAAGTCCAATGTGGAAAATGGCGGCGCCCATGGAGTGGGTGGGGGGTCGCCTGGCTTGTTGTGAGGTTCTGCGGGGTGGTGGGCCAAGGCTGGAACCCACCATGCCTCCCGACTGCCTCATGAACGGCTGGGCACAGGGAGAGCAAGGAACCGCTCTGCCCCATGTCTGAGAGTCTCTGGACCAGCATACCTGGGCCGGATTGAGGAAGAAACTGCTCCAGGGTGGGTGTCGATGATCCGGGCTGTGATGGGCTGGTCGGCTGGGTGGAGTTCTGATGAGAGGGAAGTCCAATGTGGAAAATGGCGGCGCCCATGGAGTGGGTGGGGGTCGCCTGGCTTGTTGTGAGGTTCTGCCGGGGTGGTGGGCCAAGGCTGGAACCCACCATGCCTCCCGACTGCCTCATGAACGGCTGGGCACAGGGAGAGCAAGGAACCGCTCTGCCCCATGTCTGAGAGTCTCTGGACCAGCATACCTGGGCCGGATTGAGGAAGAAACTGCTCCAGGGTGGGTGTCGATGATCCGGGCTGTGATGGGCTGGTCGGCTGGGTGGAGTTCTGATGAGAGGGAAGTCCAATGTGGAAAATGGCGGCGCCCATGGAGTGGGTGGGGGGTCGCCTGGCTTGTTGTGAGGTTCTGCGGGGTGGTGGGCCAAGGCTGGAACCCACCATGCCTCCCGACTGCCTCATGAACGGCTGGGCACAGGGAGAGCAAGGAACCGCTCTGCCCCATGTCTGAGAGTCTCTGGACCAGCATACCTGGGCCGGATTGAGGAAGAAACTGCTCCAGGGTGGGTGTCGATGATCCGGGCTGTGATGGGCTGGTCGGCTGGGTGGAGTTCTGATGAGAGGGGAAGTCCAATGTGGAAAATGGCGGCGCCCATGGAGTGGGTGGGGGTCGTCTGGCTTGTTGTGAGGTTCTGCCGGGGTGGTGGGCCAAGGCTGGAACCCACCATGCCTCCCGACTGCCTCATGAACGGCTGGGCACAGGGAGAGCAAGGAACCGCTCTGCCCCATGTCTGCGAGTCTCTGGACCAGCATACCTGGGCCGGATTGAGGAAGAAACTGCTCCAGGGTGGGTGTCGATGATCCGGGCTGTGATGGGCTGGTCGGCTGGGTGGAGTTCTGATGAGAGGGAAGTCCAATGTGGAAAATGGCGGCGCCCATGGAGTGGGTGGGGGTCGTCTGGCTTGTTGTGAGGTTCTGCGGGGTGGTGGGCCAAGGCTGGAACCCACCATGCCTCCCGACTGCCTCATGAACGGCTGGGCACAGGGAGAGCAAGGAACCGCTCTGCCCCATGTCTGAGAGTCTCTGGACCAGCATACCTGGGCCGGATTGAGGGAAGAAACTGCTCCAGGGTGGGTGTCGATGATCCGGGCTGTGATGGGCTGGTCGGCTGGGTGGAGTTCTGATGAGAGGGAAGTCCAATGTGGAAAATGGCGGCGCCCATGGAGTGGAGTGGGGGTCGTCTTGGTTGTGAGGTTCTGCCGGGGTGGTGGGCCAAGGCTGGAACCCACCATGCCTCCCGACTGCCTCATGAACGGCTGGGCACAGGGAGAGCAAGGAACCGCTCTGCCCCATGTCCTGCGAGTCTCTGGACCAGCATACCTGGGCCGGATTGAGGAAGAAACTGCTCCAGGGTGGGTGTCGATGATCCGGGCTGTGATGGGCTGGTCGGCTGGGTGGAGTTCTGATGAGAGGGAAGTCCAATGTGGAAAATGGCGGCTTAGAATGTACAAATAAATTGAAACTTGGGCCGGGCGATAGTACAGCAGGGAGGGTGTTTCCCTTGCATGTGACTGACCCAAATTCAATCCCCAAATCCCATATGGTCCCCTGAGCACCACCAGGAATAACTGCTGAGTGCAGAGCCAGAAGTAACCCTGAGCATCACCAGGTGTGACCCAAAAAGCAAAAAAAAACAAACAAATAAACAAACATATAAGTCGAAACAAATTATCCACTTTTTTCCTAGGATCACGATCTGAAATAAAATTGATTCATTTAAGCGAATCGATACTTAAAGCAGTAAACAGCCATTGCAGTCTTAAGTTTTATTGTTTGATCATGCAGGCAGGCATCGAAACAAATTATCCACACTTTATTTCCTAGGATCACTTGATCTGAAATAAAATTGATTCATTTAAGCAGAATCAGATACTTAAAGCAGTAAACAGCCATTGCAGTCAGTTAAGTTGTTATTGTTTGATCATGTCATGGTCAGGCTCTTTAGTAATGGGAATTTATGGTAATAATGAATTTGAACAAAAACTTAACATAACACCTTTTAGGAGTATGTCTATAGAGATAGCCCCAGAAATTTTAAATTGTTTTAATAATGCATTTGATAGCTATAGTGTTGAATGAGATTCTGTGTGTGTATTTTAAGTAATCTATTATAGAAAACAAGGTGGAGATAGTCTATAACTTGAGTTTAAATTTTCTATCATAGGAAAATTGGGGGGTAATAGTATTAAATAAAAGTAACCTTGATTGCACATTAAATATAAGGTACTATAGTCCACTAGTATTTCAGACTGACTGAAGTTTTCTTTTAAAATGATAGATAAGAATAAAACACAATAATGTATAAGAATAAAAACACAAAGACAGCAAGTACATGCAAAACCTTGGATAAACTTCGCATTATTTTTTAGCTGTGATATATATATGTATATACATATATATATCAGATATATAAGACATTTATCTCTTGTAATTCTCTCCTCCCAACCCTTAGTAAAGTATATATTTGGGGAAGAATTGATTTGACATGGGGTTGATGTGTATATGGAATTAGTTGGAATGAGGAGTGAGTGGAGATATATTAAAGTCTTAGATTTTCTAGAACTGGTGAACTTTCTTCTTTGTCCATTGGCCAGGAAATGGTTGTCAGCCCTGAATGTGGCCAGGAACCTGCCAGACCCCAATATCTGTTGGGAACCCTTATATATGTGTGTGTGTGTGTGTGTGTGTGTGTGTGTGTGTGTGTGTGTTGGTGGTGCTGTGTGACAGCACCACCATGTCAAATCAATTTTGCCCCAAATATATACTTTGCAAAGGGTTTGTAGGAAGAAGTCCTAAGAGGCAAAAGCTCTTTATCCTGAACTGTGAGGTGGGAGGAAGCTTCCTCTAAATGGGGTAAAACCACCACAGAGCCATGCTTCAGCACCTGGAGATATAGAGTGGAACTCTAGTTGCATTGTTTTTCTCTAATCCTTGACTGGTAAACAATCACTTGATCACTTGATCATACGAATCCTGTTATTCATCGATTTGCTCTAGTGGGGAGCCAGTAACATTTCCATTGGACCCTATTGTGAGGAAGCTCCGCCGGGGTCCCCAACAGTGCCGGAAGCGAGTTCCCTTCTACCTCCGAAGCCAGCGAGGAATGGATGAAAACTCAGGAATCGATGCAGTTTTTAAAAGGGCTTTACTATTACAGGTTCTAATATACAATCCAAGAGCAGGGAAAACCTCCGGACTCTGTATTGCCAGGTAGACCCCAGCCAGGTGCAGGCTAAGATGCCTGCCACCACGTGTTGAGGCCCAACAGAGAATGAAGAGGACGGAGAAGCAAACACCAAGGGAAACCGAAAAGGCAGAAAAGAGAGCGAGCTTCTTTCTTGCAGCTTATTTTATAGCTCGAAATCCGCCCAAACTCCCCAGCCCAGCCCATTCTGGGCTGGGCCATCTAGAGATGAAAATTCAAAGCCTCCCCAGCAGAGCTGGGAGGAGCTGCAAGCCAAATGTAAACTTCTGGCAGGGTCAAATGCCCTCAGGTGATTTCTACCAGCACCTCACCCAATGTCTTTTTATATTCTAATGTTTTGAGCCAAGACCCGCCAGGAAATACCTCCACGGGGTAGAAAGGGGCTCTTAGAGGAGTTCTGCAACACCCTATTATGTGCCAATGTAGCCCAGTGGCATCTGGTTGATTCATGAATACGGGGAGCCTCAAACCGTTCCTTCAGGGTCTTGACAAAGAAGTCTAACCATCTTGTAGGTGGGCGGCCATGTGATCTTTTGATATCCCGTGGGATCCAGTCGGTAATGGCTCTAGTCCAACAGTCATCTTCAAATCGCATTACATGTCCAGTCCATCTGATTTTCGATGCCTTGGCAAAAAAGACAGAGTCCCTGATTCTGGAATAGCGACAGAAGTCGGAGCTCGGAGTTGGCATAATAACAATGTTGGCATATCCATTCTGGAGTGAATGGTGGAACCTTTATATTCACTCTAGGGTACCCAGACTCCCTGATGCAGGAGGCTTCAAGGTAGGAAACAGCCAATGATGGTTTCCCAGTGCCCAGAGCTGAACTATATGCCTGAAGAGAAACTTAGTGGTCAAAAGATCCTGTGGCCGCCCACCTACAAGATGGTCAGACTTCTTCGACAAGATCCTAAACGAACAGTTTGGAGGCTCTTCGTATTCCTGAAGAAAGCAGATGTCATTGGGCTACACTGGCACGTGATAGGGTTATCATTATAGGAAATGCTACTGGTGCCCGCTTGAGCAAATCGATGAATAATGGGGTGATCAAGTGATCAGGTGATGGATATGCCAAAGCAAAGTCTTTACTCCAAAGAGTGGGTACAAATGTGAGTTGGAGACTGTTGAGCCTCGTAGCCCCATGTGACTGTTCTTCTCTCCAGGTCCTGCTCTTCTGCTTTCATTCATGGGTGTTCCTAGTGGGCAGTCAAAGTGCATCTGCTTCCAGGGACAGCAGCCTAGAAAAGCTTCCCCAGAACTGATAGTGTCGGAACAATCACACTCCATTCTTTCTGGGCACACTTTTGATGCAAAATGTAAGCATTTTTTCTTTTCACGGCTGTTTTTGGTTAGTCAGAGAAAAACCTTTACAGAAATTGCCTTGTCATAGTGTAGTCAGTAGAGAGACATTTTTTTATAGATTCCCAGCATCCAGCAAACTGTGTAACATCCATAATAGAGTGTTTTTTAAGTCATTGGCTGAAGGTTCGTGGGTTTATGTACACACACTCACTTCTGTTACTGTCTAGCTACTTCCGAAAGTCTTTACTGAATTCCTCTGGTTTTTTTATGGGGTGGAATCACACTGAGTGATGTTCAGGGGGTTACTCCTAACTCTGTACTCAGGAATTACTCCTGGTGGTGCTCAGAGGACCATAGGGGTTGCCAGGAATCTAACTTGGGACAGCCGTAAGCAAGGCAAATGCCTTACTCACTGTAATATCACTTTGGCCCTGAAAGTCTTTACTAATTTCCTTAACTTATGGAATATCTTATTTTGACTGGAATAAATCTTTCTATATTTTTATGCAAGTATGATATATTTCTTAGTTAAAGACAGAGACAGATAAAAGCATTTGCTTCTCATTGTCAACTTGTTGAGAAAGATCATTTGTTAACTAAATTCACTTTCGTGTTGGAGAAGAAAAATAAGAAAGAAACTTTCACAGAAGGAAAAATTAGAGCCTCCACTGGTGTAGGAGAGGAGAAGAAGAATTTGGAAGAGGTGGGACATGTTCCCAAAGGCAATGAACAAGTAGAATTTTGACTAAGATTTAAAATATAATGTTAAATAATTGAACAGCTTATTTGATTTGAGGGTTGAAGAAAGTACTCAATCCCCAAAGTGCAGAAAAAAATAAAATTTATTATCCTTCTGTTGAATAAAACTAACACATTTGGAAAATAAAAATATGTATCTGAGCTACTATCTTCACACACAGGCAAGTGATTTGGTATATTTTGCTGTTCGGAGGTTTCTAAAGTGAGATGGTGTTCTTAGTTTTCATTGACATTGTTCTTGATGTTGATAAAGAACAAGAAAGTAGGCACAGCTTGGGTATGTTTGAAAGAGAACCAAGATGGGAAGCAAAAAAATTTCATTGTTGTCTTTTACAGCTTTCAATTGCTGACTATAAATTTACAGTTTGTAAGATACCTCTTTAGGGCCTGAGCGATAGTCCAGTGGGTATGGCGTTTGCCTTGCACACGGCCGACCCGGGTTCGATCCTCGGCATCCCATATGGTCCGCCGAGTACCGCCAGGAGTAATTCCTGAGTGAAGAGCCAGGAGCAACCCCTGAGCATCGCCGGGTGTGACCCCAAAAAGGAAAAAACAAAAAAGATACCTCTTTAAACATAGTTTGCATTATGGAGTATCAAGGTTCAAAATCAATATTGGAGGGATTCAGGGGAAAAAATATTCACTGTGATTTTTGGTCTTTTGCCTGAATGGCATATCTGTTAAAATGAACATTGGGAATAATATTGAAAATATCACAAGAGATCACTTGTCACTTGTCTTCCCATTCATCAATTTGCTCGAACAGGCACCAGTAATGTGTCCATTCATTGGGAATGAGGATTATTATTGTTACTGTTTTTGGCATATTGAATACACTATGGGTAACTTGCCAGGTTCTGCCATAGCTCTGGCAGAACTATGCCAGGGGGCCCAGTCTTTTTCTATTTCAGATCATCAAACATCCAGGGCCCATAGGGCAAACCCTGGTATAAGAAATACTTCCTTGACTAAGACACTGAGTATAAACTTTATTTATCTTTGTGATCATGATGGTTTTTGATGGTTGGGTACCCAATTATGAAATGTGTGTGTGTGTGTGTAGAATGTAAGTTTATATAGTGAATAGATGTTTAGATGTATATATGTTTGTATGTAAGATACATATATGAATATGTATAAACTTGGTGCCATTATAAATAAGCTAAATCACCTTATTTATTCCATAAGTTGTCACTGGAGTCTCTGCATGGAATTTTGCATTATTATTTTTACTCATTCCTAAGTTAACTTTACTCAAAAATAGAAAATTAAAGAATTTCTTAAGGAAAAGGTTATATAAACTTTGGAAAGGACCTCCAGTTCTGGGGGCGGGAAACAGATGAACAAGCACATTTGACTGAGCTAAAAATGGAATGTAGGTTCTATAAGTGAAAAGATTGTGTCTGTTAGGTTATTGCGTATTCTAGTGTCTGTAGAAGAACTAGGCACAGAAAAGGACCATATTAACTATTGATTGAATTAATCAAATATTCAAATTAAAAATTTTCATACTATTTGGATGAAATAATTTTCACAGGCCCACCCCAAAAGTTAACCAACTTTTTAAATGGGATTATATTGTTTTGTTGCAATAATTATTCTCCATGGATACCATTTTCTAGATAATCCAGAGAATAGAGGCTTTGATGACAGAGTAAGAGTTCAGGAGCTCACCTACCAGGTGAGGAACTAAAATATCTCAAGACAAGATATTCATCTTAGTTTACAACTCCTTTATGGGAAATTTGTATTGCTTTAATATTTTAGATAGAGTTCTGTATTTCAGAGTAACAAAATATGAAAATTTTATAAACAAAAAAATAAATCACACCTTTGATTAGAAGTAATGAATGAATAAATATAATAAATTGTTTGTTTTCTCCTTCTTTGAAAGTGATTTGAATTATGGACTATAATAACTAAAAAGTATAAGAAAAACCCTCAGGGAGACAGAAAGTAATGCAAAACTGTGCTGGACAAACACTGAGTCCAGTGTAGTTCGAAGGACCCTTTTGTTGGCTATTGGTGAAGGGAAATTTTTCCACCAAGTAAAGTCTGTAGCAAGGTGATGGCTCCTACAAATAGTCCAGATTATAGGGCTTCAAAAAATCTGTTTCATATGATTTTTGTATAAAGGTTTTAATTAAATATATTCAGGGAATTTAGAGAAGTGAGCCAGAAACCAAAGTCAGAAAATATGTCTATTTTTTCCAATGACTTTGAAGGAATTAGTTATGGTAGGCAGTTTAGGGTAGGGAGATATTTTTTTTTTCATGGAAATGGTTTGCTCTATATAAGAACTACCACCAAACCAAAATGAAAGCCTTGTTCACTATAGCTGAAAATAGTGATTATATCTAAGACAAAATGACACAGACAAGGTTATTTTTATCCTTACTAAAGTAAGCTTTTTATATAAATTTTATAATAGCTTCAGTCAAAAATGTCTTTACTCTTACTTGTGTTTCAACAAAATAGAGTATTTTAAAATGATTCTTAAGTACCGGTGAGGTATTCACTACCTGCTTGAAGCATACAGAAACAGATACAATTTATCAAATATCTCACTGTGCAGAAAAGGCAGAATCAGTAATTTTTGTTTTTTGTTTTGGGGTCACACTTAGCAGTGCCCAGGGCTTACTCCTAGCTCTGCACTCAGGGATAATTCCTGATGGGACTCGGTGATCAAACCCCGAGTTGAACTTCTAAAAGCGGGTTATTAAAAATACCCTCCTCAGTTTACCTTCTGTATAACTTATTCAGCTCAGAAATAGTAATTTTCTAAGTAAATGAATAGGTTATCTAGTGTTCTGTTGTCCATTCCATTGAGAAATTCAACTCTAGAATAAATTATCTCATAGTATGAAAAATATTCATTTACAAACTTTTGTATAGTTAACAAGTATGTGCTAAAAAGGAAGGCACTTACTGTACTGTATGTTCAAAACAGTATCCTTAAATAGTATCCCATGAATGCGTAACTCTTGCACATTTAAAATTAGCCATAGACTGTGAAAATTAGGATGTTGAACATTCTGAAAGGTTCTTTAGTAAATGTGCATGCTTAATTTTGTTTAGTAGCATATTTTTCAAGCATCATCTGATTTTTAATAAATACCCTCAATGGTAGAAGTTAATGATAAATAGTCTCATATTCTAGCCCTCTACACTGTTTGATGAGTTTGTTAGAAAAATAAATCAAATGGCAATTAATGTTGTGTTAAATGAATGCACTAAGAACTAAGTTTGTAACATGGCCAGAGTTTCTAAGAAAGTTTTATCATGGTGGTAAACTTTGTTCTGTTCCTGGAAGAGGTTGTTAGCAATGCTAGGGTGGGAGAGAACATTCTAGAAAGTGAGGGAGGGATATCAAAAAGCCTTGCATGTGTGTTCACTGAGCCACTAGCTCCACTGCATCCACTGTTGATTAGTCCATGGGTCTAGAGCACAAGTTTCTTGACTTAGTTTACTTGACTTGGTTCCCCTTTCATAAATAGAATATAATCCCTGAAATAGAAAAATAATCCCTGAGAGCCCCCTGGAAATCTACCTTCAGTAAGTGGACATCGATAAAATGCCATCCAAATGCAACAGAAGCTACTCCATTCCTCTGGATTGGTCAGTGTACTCCCAGAGTGAAATATCTCACATTTGGGGTTATACTGTTAGAGATAAAAAGTGAAGAAAATCAAGTGTAACTCTAGATTACTGTTCTGAAACAGGTTACACACCATTTTGGAGGAAATTTAACTTTCTCTTAGAAGTAAAACTTGATCTTGCAGATTTTCTCAACAAGCAAGATTTTCTGGATGTTGATATGTCAGCATATTTGCCTTGTAGCTTTGTAGTCTTCCTCACATTTGACGTTCTTTTGCCTTGCCAACCAAATTTTTACCAATCCCTCAGTCCCTCCAAAAAGATCCCTGAGAGGAAGCACCTTGAGGTAACAGAGCAACTTATATGTAGCAGTTGACTGTCATACAACTTTAGTGATCAAATCCATCTTTGCTATATTAGACTATTTATGTTTAAATAGTCTAATAGTCTAGATTTAACACAGGCTGTTGGTCAAATTCCTTTTTAAAAAACACTTTTTAATGCCTGTATGGTGTTGGTAAAATCTAGACCCTTTCTGAAGTAAGTTGTCATTCCTCCAAAAGTTCCTATGTAAAACTGTTTACAGGGTTTCAGGAAATAGTAAAGATACATTTATACTTTAAGATGCATTGACTTTATATGTGCATTTATACTTTAATTCATACTCATTTGTGTATAAATTATCTCAACCATTAGTTTTGCCATCTTTAAAAGACACCATGAATCCCCATAAATGGTATATGTGGGTCATATGGAAGCTCAATTTCTAGTTTTTTGAGGACTGTCTATATTGTTGCCCAAAGAGGGTAGACCAGTCAGCATTCCCACCAAGAGTGAATGAGAATCATTTCTGGGAATGTACCTAGAGTTGCAGAACACACAAAGCGGAAACCTCATCTTCTCTTCTGTTTTTTTATAGCACTGTTGACAATAGCCAGAAGCTGTAAACAACCTGAATCCCCTAGAACAGACACTGGTTAAAGTAACTAAGCAACATCTACACAATGGAATCCTATTCAGCTGTTAGGGAAAGCGAAGTCATGATATTCACTTATAAATGGGTGCACATGGAAAGTATCGTGAGCAAAATGAGTCAGAGAGGGACAGACATAGAATGATGTATTGATTTGTGGTATATTAAAAAATAAATGAATATACTATCAAACCAATACCCAAGGACAATAGACACAAGGGCCAGGATGATTGGTCCATGTTTAAACCTCCTCAAGTGCTATTGGGATAGAGAGCCCAGGACAGTGAGAGTTGGAAATGATCACTCTGGATAAGAACTGTATGCTGAATACAGGTAAAGGAACAAACATGATACCCTCTTAGTATCTATACTGAAGGCTGAAATGCCCAAAGGGGGGGAGAGAGAGAGAGGAAGAGATAGATACAAAGAAAGGAGAGAGAGAGAGAAAGAGAGAGAGAGAAGTGCCTGCCATAGAAGTAAACTGGAGGGGTATAGTAGTTCCATAGAAACTGGGGACATTGGTGGTAAGAAATCTGCGTTGGTGGAGGAATGGGTGATGGAACACCTTATGACTGAAACCCGATCATAAATAGCTTTGTAACTGTTTCTCATGGTGATATTATAAAATAAATAAACAAAGGCACCATAAAATGGAAACCTGCTTTATGACAAAAACGTCTGTGCATGTTTAAGTTGTGCATTGCATTACTGCTTAAGTCGTTTTATTTTAAGTGTACTTCCCTTTAGCTGAATACAAAGTTTTCTTTTGCTGCTTGAAATTTGGCATAACTGTAAGGACAGTGATATGACTCGGTGATAGATCACTTGCTTTGTAAGGTACTGGGGTACTGGAGTTGATTACAGATACCTTATGGATCCCATACCAGAAGCAGTGTGCCCTCCACGTCTTCCCACCTCATGCTCCCTCTGAAGTCTGGGCTGCTCCTGGCTGCCCTGGGACGTGCCAAGGGCCACATGTCACACTTGTCTCTGCACATGGGTGTCTTCCTGGCCACACATTGGGCATTCAGCCTGCAGATCTGAGGGTTTCACAGCCTGCTTCTCCCGGGAAGGGGTCCCCAACATCAGCATGCACAGGGCAGAGGGCAGCAGAGAGGACAGCGGGTATCCAGGCAGGCTGGGAGTGGCCGAGACCCTCAGGAGGAGGGGGACAGCTGGGGCGGGGTGCTCCAGGTGAGCGCGGCTGGCTGAGCTCTCCTCCACACAGCCCTGTACCGTTGCTCCCGTTTTTTCAGATGCTACCAGGGCCAGCGCGCAGGGGACAGACACGTCTGGGCAGGGAGGCATCCCTGAGCAGACCTTGAGGTGGGGGGTGGGGTGAGGGGGTGGGTGGAAGACCCCAGGGGAGAAGGGTTTTCTCATGTGGCTTGGTTATGAGGACTTGGTTCCCTGTGCCCAGCCGCTCACAAGGCGCCGGGAGGGATGGAGGGTTCTAGCCCTGGCCCGCCACCCAGCAGAGCCTTACAACAAGCGGGACGACCCCCACTCCATGAGGGCCTCCATTTTCCACATCCGGACTTCCCTCTCGTCAGAACTGAACCCAGGAGACCAGCCTATTACAGCCCGGCTCTCGCGACCGCAAAGCGCAGCGCGGTTCATCAATGAATGCTGGACTTAGAGATGACTATAACAGTATGCTACGGCACGCGGCAGAGCCTGGCAAGCTACCCATGTCGTATTTGATATGCCAAATAGCAGTAACAATTTTAGACCTCATTCCCATGACCTTATGGAATGGTTTGAGACTCTTTATGTTCTTAGAACAAGCAGATGCCCTTGGGCTCTACTAGCATGAGACAGGACATATGGAGATTTTACTGGTGTCCGCTCGAGCCAATCGATGATGACGCGGAATACAGCGATACAGTGATACCAGAATCAAGCCACTTGCTTGGTCGAAGAGGTTGGCTTTCCCCAAATAGAGACAGACTGGTCTTCGGTCAAGGGTATACGAGTAGCTGCGCTCCCCTGCTAGAACCTCAAAAAAGCTTAGGTCTATTGATAAACATAAAAACATCTAGGGTCTAAAGATAATCATGTCTATTCCACAGGTTCATCATGTCCACCAAGACCATTCATGGGAACTCACAGTTCCAGAAGGCTGAAGCAAAAAAGTTGGACATGGGAATCTCCTGGCGGACAGTTCCACAATGAAATTGACCACATCATCTTCAATTGACAGTTTTGTCTGACCGATGTAGCTGTCGTCCCCAAATTCCAAACAGGATCGGACCACCGTCTCCTTCGTGCAAAATTCTACTTGCCCCAACGGGGAGAAAAGGCTGCAAAGTTTAAGAAGAGAACTCCCAGAACGACCACCAACTTGGAACTCTTTGGCACCATTGCAGCAACATGGGAAGATATCATCATTGACAACATCGATGAAGAATACAACCAACTGATTCAGCACCTCCATGATTGTGCGAAGAATGCTGAGAGAGAGAGAGAGACACAAAAGGGCGCTTGTCTTCAGAAATTTTTTGAGCTCATTCGCCCACATGGCAAGGCGCGAGCCTCAGGAGACCAAATGCTAACGTCCAAGCTTGCTAAACGGTGCAGAGAAGCGATAAAAGAAGACCTCAAAGACAGAAGAGCAGAAATACTGGAAGATGCAGCAGAAGCCGGGAAAAGCATTCGCACTGCCCACCTGTCCTTCGCCAACTATAAGACCAAGATGACTGCCCTCCGACGCCCTGATGGATCTATCACATCTTCCAGAAAAGCAATGGAGAAGATTATCCAGGACTTCTACTCAAATCTCTTTGATAGCCACATCCACCTGCCCACATACCAAATTCCACAGGATGGATATGTCATTCCTTCCAACATTCTCCCCTTCTGAAATCCAACATGCCATCTCGTTGGGAAAGAAGGGAACAGCACCAGGCCCAGACAAAGTCAGACCTGAACACCTGAAGAATCTGCCGCTCGGTACTCATCAATACACTAGCTCGGCTCTTCACATACTACCTGTCCGAACGCAAGGTGCCCTCCCAATGGAAAACCAGCAGGACAGTTCAACTGTTCAAGAAGAGAGACATTCACGACATCGGCAACTATCGCCCCATCTGCCTGTTGTCCGTCATCTACAAGCTGTTTACTGGGAGTCCTCCTGAACAGGATTAGCAGAACACTAGATGAAGGACAACCATGCGAGCAAGCTGGCTTCCGGAAAGGATTCAGCACAATCGACCATATCCACACAGTAACCAAGCTCATCCGAGGTTTGTAGGGAGTACAAGATGCCGCTCTGTCTCACGTTCATTGATTTACAGAAAGCCTTTGATGCTGTGGAGACTGAAGCAGTCATCGAAGCCCTAGCCAAACAGGATGTTCAAACCCAATACATCAAGATCCTTCATGAGCTGTATTACGGATTCACCACCAGGATCTCACCATTCTACAAAGAAGTGATCATTAATGTGAAAAGAGGGGTTCGACAGGATGATACCATTTCACCAAAACTCTTCAGCGCCACCCTCGAGAACATCATACGACAATTAGAATGGGAAGGAATGGGAGTGAAGATAGATGGTCGGCAACTACACCACCTCCGCTCGCTGATGACATCGTTCTAATAACACCAAACATTAGCCAAGTGGCACAAATGCTGGCTTACTTCGACGGAGAAATTTCCAGTTCACATCTGTTTATAAATGAATAAGGCATAATAAACTCTTACTAAATTGAGTTTTACTAATATAGTTGAATATTTTTATTGTTTCTGGATTTTTTTCTAGTACTGTTCTAAAGGTCAAGCTCATTGTGTAAGTATTCTCAACTTGCTGCATTTTGCTTTATCTACAACCATATAATAACAATATGGAACCAATTTGAACATGAATGTGTGTATGCAGTTAATTATTTTTTGATTGAGCATGATAATTGGGTCTGATTTACAGCAAAGTATGAATAAATTACTAAACTTGGTGACTTAAAACAATAGTTATTTGGCAGGGTGGGGGGCTGTGGTTTGTTTGCTTTTTGTTCTTTGTTTTTTGGGCCACACCTGGAGATGCTCAGGGTTACTTTTGGCTCTGCACTCAGGAATTACTTCTGGTGGTGCTCTGGGGATCCTAGGAGGTACAGGGGATCAAACCAGGACTGCTGCATGCATGACAATCACTCCACTCACTGTAGCATAGCTCCTGCCCAAAATAACGAGTGCTGGTGTGAAGACTTTTGCCAGTCTGATTCTCTGCCATTTAAAGGGAATATTTCTCTGTTCTCTTTTTTTCCAGGAATGTTTTAGGACTGTGTTAAAATTCATATTGCATGGGGCCAGAACGATAGCCCAGTGGGTAGGGGAGTTTGCCTTGCACGCTGCCAGCCCATACCAGCCCGGGCTCGATCCTCGGCATCCCATATGGTCCCCGAGGCACCCCCAGGAGTAAGTCTTGAGTGCAGAGCCAGGAGAAACCCCTGAGCATTGCTGGGTGTGACCCAAAAAATTCATATTGTAAAACTCTACTCAACATCTGTATACTTCAGTCTTCATTTCCACAGCTGATCAATGGTTATAGCATGAGTGTGTGGGGCCTGAGCAATAGCACAGCAGGGCAGGTGATTCCTTTGCACATGGCCGACCGGGTTAAATCTCCGGCATCCCATTTGGCCCCCAGGTACCGCCAGGAGTAATTCCTGAAAGCAGAACTAGGAGTAACTCCTGAGCATTGCAGAGTGTTACACACAAAAACACAAAAAAAAAAAAATATATATATACATATATGTGTGTGGTTTGTATGTATATATACACATATTTTGATATGTGTATATATTAAATATTTGTATAAATTAATATATTTTTAATTTAATATTTTTATACCACCGTGAGATATACAATTACAAAGATGTTCATATTTGAGTATTTGGGTTTCAGTCATACAGCGTTCCATCACCCATCCCTCCACCAGTGCCCATTTCTCACCACCTATGTCCCAGATTCCCTCCTCCCTCCCATAGCCTGCCTCTACGGCAGGTTTATTTCTCTTAAAAGAGAGAAATGTCTCTTTCTCTCTCTCTCTTTTTCTCTCTTTCTTCTCTTACACATTGTGGATTGCAATACATACATTTAGACATTATCATGTGTATCTTTTTGCCTGTATTTAATGCTCAGTTTGATGTTGGTATATAATATATATTTCATATATATTATATATATATACTCTATCTATATATATATATATATATATATATATATATATAACAAGCCAGACGACCTCCCACTCCATGAGGGCCTCCATTTTCTACATCCGGACTTCTGTCCTGTCAGACCTCCACCCAGCAGACCAGCCTATCAGCGCCCGGCTGATCATCAATAAATGCTGAACTTAGAGATGCCTACAAGAGTATGCTACCTGCGGCAGAGCCTGGCAAGCTACCTGCGTTGTATTTGATATATATGCCAAATACCAGTAACAATTATAGACCTCATTCCGGAATGGATTGAGGCTCTTTATGTTCCTGGAGCAAGCAGATGCCTTGGGCTCTACTAGCATGAGACAGGACATATGGAGATGTTACTGGGGCCCGCTCGGAGCAAATCGATGATGAGCGGGAAGACAGTGACAGTGATAGTGACAATGTGTGTGTGTATAAATATATATATATATATATATATATGTATGTATGTACTTGTTAATTTTTTTACCCCTTCACTCTCATGTTACATTTAACTTCAGAAAAAATCTGTCCATAATCTTTATCTGTCAGTATTCTTGACCTGGAGGAGCCGTTCACGATCCTATGAAAATGAATGAATTTCTACACTTTTCTACTCACTTTTACCTCTAGCTACAAACTTATTAATTTCCCTTTTGTAGAGGGTCATTTTGGATTGTTTCAGAGTATCATAAGACCTCTGAAATTATGGTTCTTTTTCAGTTGTTTGTTTTTGGGGCCACACCTTAGCAGGGCCCAGGGAATGCTAGTGTCTGTACTCAAGGATTGAGGAACCAAAGGGGTTGCTGGCAATCAAGTGAAATAATCATTTTTAATTAATTTTAAAATTTTATGTTATTTATTTATTTTTATTGAATTACAGTGAGATACTCAGTTGCAGAGCTGTTGTGGTCGGGTTTCAGAAACAATCATTCTTCAGCTGTCCCCTGGGTTTGAAATGATCCAGCAACATACTTCAGCCTTTTTATTTTTTCCGTCCAGATTGTGAGCAAATAATTATCCAAACTCATATTCGTTTTTTAGTTCTTTGCTTAAATCATCTAGATGGTAATGACAGGTAGGAGAACTTTAGTGCATAATGTAGGACCATTAAATCAAGGGGGTAAGCAAAGCCATAGGTCTCTCTCCTGACTCCTGAGTTCCTCCTGGCTTATTTCAGAGCAGCCCTTGCTTCCTTTGTAATGGCCTGGAACTGTGTGTTGATCTCAAGAAATGGCCAATTCTACTGATTCCAAAGACCCAGAACTTGACTTTTCTTGTCCTAATTCTGAACCACTAAATTTATATGCAACTCTTGCATATAGCATTGGCACAGAGAGTCTCCGGGAGATTTATATTTAATTCACTGTCTGCAAAGGAGCTTTTATTTATTGGATTTCATTTATGCCACGTGTATGTTCTTTGTCCATATGCTTGCTAAATTTTCTTTTCTAAAGTATGTTACCTGACTTTCCAGGGGCGTTTTCAAACTCATGAGCCCTTCCAGTCCTGGCGTTACTTTTAAAATAATTTACAAAGCCATTAGAGTTTTAACCTAGAAAGGAATTTTTTTCTTCTTTATGAAAGTCTGCCTGAGCCCCTTAAAGGCTTAACGAGGCAAATAAAGTACCAGATCTGAGTTGTTTTAAGAAAGCTTAAGGGCATTTTTTTGGCTAATGTTCAGGTTTCTCTTTAAATATTTCACCATAAAGTCTCCTGATTGCTTCTCTTTGTGGAACTATAATGGCATGTTGAGGAAATATGTATTTTCATTTAAAATAAAAAATGAGCACATAGTCAAACTTTTTGCTCCCAAGAAGCTTGAATTACAAACTCCTAGTTCAATCTTTTGAAGCTTTAATTCCTTTTCTTACAAAGAACACAAAACCAAGCTATATAAATATCCATAATGTGGAAATATGGCTGACATAAGTTTTACTTTGGAACAGTGGGGGAAAACACAGTATGTATTTGAGTATATCCTATTATTTGTATTGAGACTAAGTTTTTATCACTGAATTTTTTTTTAGTAAAAGCTTAAAATAAAATAGCAATCTAATAATCTTGGCATGTTTTAAATTTTTTCAGGGACAAATTACTCAGTTTTAGAAATATTTTAGCACTTATATTTTACCTAATTACTATTTTTAACATCTTCAAAACAAAAGACAATGAAATGAGGCAAACTTCAATTTAAACATATTTTTTACTAAAATACAAGCCTGATAAAGGGAAGAAGGCGTTGGAAACCAACAACTTTATATTACCTGCAGATGAGTAATAATTAATTCTTTCCTCCTGATTACTGTATAGAACAGAAACACTGTAAGGAATGATCTGAGATGACAGCCATTGATTTGTTCTATGGAATCCTAGTTTCTGTAACTTGAAAAAGGGGCATGATCGAGAATATAATGAGACAATGTTGATTTAGTCCACACTATAAAAATGTAGATAAATTAGATAACTTGTATGCACTGCTAGATTGTTTAAACTAGAATTTATGTTAGCGCAGTATAAAATTTGTCCTCATGTACTCTTGGTTATGCTCCTGGAACTTTACTTTTTTGTCATTTAATTATTTTTTACAAAGATGTTCATGATGATTTGTTACAGATGTTTAATATTCCATTGCAGTTCCACCATTGCACCTACCACCATTATTTCCAATTTTCTCAACCACTCCTTAATCCTGCCCCTATTGCAAACACTCAATAATTTATTTTACATTGTTTGATATAAATAATTTGCTAAAAATAATCTAAAACATTTCCTTAGAAGAAAGTTAGTGAAATTCTTGTATCTCATCATAGAGCCATTAAACCCTTATATAAGATATTACTAACATAATCTGGGACTTTTCTTTGAATAATGGTATACCTATTAAATAGTCAATTAAGTGTTTCATCTTCTCATCTGGAAAGTTTTGGTGATATTTCAATCTTATATTTTCACTCATATATCAAGAAAATGCATCTTGATTTTATATTAAAGTGCTTAGTCTAGAGAGAAGGTTGCTGGCGAATGAATTGCAGATGTTCAGAGACAGATTTGTTTAAAAACAAATTCTCCTCATGCTGAAATTTTTACTAAATTGAATGTTTTGAGCATTCACCCATTTTTATTTATTTAGATCACAACTGCTTAATGGTGAATGTGTTTGTCTGTACTTGATATGGGTGAGGCAGTATAATCCTTTTAAGAATTCTTCAGTTCTGGCTAATCCCTGTAAGCTACCATATTTTGCTATATAATCATCATAGATTTTGTGTCAAAAATATATTTAGCACAAAGTGGTATGTGGCCAATTTACATGTGTCAGCAATTTTTAAATTGTGCCAGTATTTATTATTTTTAAAAAGATAGGGATAAGATGTTCATGCAGGGACAATGATTATGTGATTAAAATATGAGAATTTCATATTCTTTCTTTACCAAATGTCTCATAATTATGTCTATTAAAATTTATTCCAGCAATCAGGAGCTGCTGTGATTTTACTGTTGGAATCCTAACCCCTCCCTCCACAATTATTTCCAAGTCATATTCTAATTTCATTATAAAGTTGAGGCAGAATAATCACAGTGGTAAGAAATTAGAATTTTTTAAAAAAATCTTTCCAATATTCTGGGGCGAGAGATAGTAAACTGGGTAGGACTCTTGCTTTGCACAGGGCCATCCAGGATTTGATCATCAGTGCTCCATATGGTCCCTCTGAGGACACCAGAGGTGCCCCTGGGTGTCAAGCCAGGAGTAAATGCTAAGCACCAGGACTGTTTCATCAAGAACAATGATAATAATAACAATAATATATATATATATATATATATTTTTCCAAATATTCTAGCACCATAACATAATATATTAAAGACAGTTATACACCCCTTTTCCATCCCGAGTCATTATGTTGTTGCAGGACTCCTAAGGGTGGCTGCATCTGCTCTGGATTGCCTCCTGCAAATCACTTCGTAGATAAGGGGGGTAGTCTAAATGTGGCAGTTTATCTGACCATGTATGCTGTACTAGCTGGTATAAATATTCTCCCATGCTACCACAATCATCGTGGGACTAGCTAGATCTTACCAGCATATTAGCCTGGCCACACAGGACCCCTAGGTAATTAGACCAGAGAGAAATGCTGTTTGCTTCCAAGCAAACAAGCATGGCTCCCTGATATACTCAAAGGCAACTAAAATACAAAACTACAATGAAGTAGAAGAGACTTGTGAAGGCTTGGAGAAATATTTAACTGGCATTAGTATTAGTCTTTGGTACAGAGACATCCCATCTCAGAAACCCCCTTCTCTACCCTATAAAGGCATTTCCAGGCAGATCTTGGCTCAAAACATTAGCATACTAAAGGGCCTAGGTGAAGTGCAGGGAGGGATTACCTAAGGGCATTTGACCCTCCCTGCTTTCCATAACAGTGGGAGGAAGGTCTGAGTTGCAGGGGGTATAAACTAGCCTGTTTCCTCTCTCGCGGCTTCTTTGTGGGCTCTCTTTGTGAGCGCTCACCCTTCTTGGGATTCTTGTCTTCTTCTCCTTTTACAGGGCCTTTACACGTGGTGGCCGCCATCTTGGCCTACACGTGGCTGGGGTTCTAGCCTGGAATCCTAAGCACCGGGCTTTTCCTTTTGCTGATATTGTATGCCTGAACCTGTGATAAGTAAACCCTTTTAAAACTGCAGCGGATTCCTGAGTTTTCATCCATTCCTCGCCGGCTTCGGAGGTAGAAGGGAACTTCGCTTCCCGGCACTGTCGGGGACCCCGGCGGCACGCCCGACAATGCTGGTCAGACTATTATATATCTGTATAACTGAAATGATTAACAACAATTCCAAACATTAAATAAAATTCTATCAGCTTATTGTCATTCGGTTTTAATCAACCCGAGGTCTTAAGAGACTGATTTCCTTTGCAATACCTAATGGTGCATGTACACTGTCCATGTGTGTTTCTGTCTCATTCACAAACATTTCTATAATATATGTGTGTGTGTTTGTGTGTGTGTGCTGCATAAAATGCAGGAGTATTTTGTCTTAGAAATACAATGCTAAAATGTAAAAAGAATCTAAATAAAATTGTTTCTAATCATAGTTGTAATCTTTTGGGGACACCTATACTCAATATTTTTTATAGACATCCTCTAAAAGAGTATAATATAAAATAAAATAAATGCTGATCACTCGTTAAAACAATGAACCAAAACCTAAAGTTAAAATTCACATTTTTTTTACACATAGCTGCCCAGTTTTCCCAGCACCATTTGTTGAAGAGGCTTTCTTTGCTCCACTTAATATTTTTTTGCTCCTTTATCGAAGATTAAGTGGTTGTATATTTGAGGGTGTGTTTCAGGATATTCAGTTCTATTCCATAAGTCTATGGGTCTGTCTCTATACCAATACCACACTGTCTTAATTACAATTGCTCTGTAGTAGAGCTTGAGGTTAGGGAAAGTGATACGTCCCATCTTCTTTTTCCCAAGGATTGCTTTAGCTATTCGTGGGGGTTTATTATTCCATAGAAATTTCAGGAGTGTTTGTTCAATTTGTTATTTTTATTATATATAGTATATAAATTTTTATCTCTCACTATTTGCTCATATTCGTGGTAAAATATAGCTTTATAACTCTTCAATCAAAATGTAGATAAAATAATTGAATGAACTCATGAATTTTATTTGAATGTACCCTTAAGTAGAGAAATCACTGTATAATTTTGGTGCAGCTAGAAAAATGTGCATTATAATATTAGTTTTTCATTTCTTTATTCCAAAGACTTTTGATGATAGTATATTGATGCCAAGAATGATGTTGGGTGCTGGGATAACTTTTTTTATGAATATAATTTATCAAATTGTTAATTAAAAGGCTAACCCCTTTTAAAGTAGCAATGTCCACATTAAGTCAGGCCACTTTGTAATTCATAATGTATTTCCCCAATTCAAGTAAGGGATGTTTAGTTTATTTGGTTTGGTTTTTGTACTCCCTCAGTGCTACTCAGGGCTTACTCCTGGCTCTGTGCTCAGAGATCACTTCTGACAGGGCTCAGTGAATATTATGTGGTGCCAGGAGTCAAACCCTGGTCAGCCACCAGCAAGGCAAACTTCCCTCTCCTGTCTTATCTCTCTCCAGTCCTGTTTAGGTTTTCCTTTAAGATATATATTTCTCTTAACTTATGTACTTAATTTAAAACTAGATAACACAGATGAATAATAAAATGATAATAAAAACTCATCCTAATGGTCTATTTTAGATACAGACCCAGATACTTACAGTACAATTATACTCACAAACCCAGTCCTGCTCTAAAAACTCTGATCTCATTTCCATGAACAAGATTTGCAAATGCATGATTCAGAGATAAATATTAACCTACCACGTCACTTAAATATGTCAACATGCATATGCTTATACATGTCAGCATTGTCTTTTTCAAATTTTTCTTCTTTTTTTGCAGGTTCAAGTTTCTTATGTTTGGAGTTATGACAAATAATGAATAATTGTCTATTTTTTTGCTTTTTTGGGGGCGGGGGTCACACCTGGCAATGCTCAGGAGTTTCTCCTGGCTCTGCACTCAGGATTTACTCCTGGCGGTGCTCAGGGGACTGTATGGGATGCCAGGGATCGAACCCAGGCCAGCATGGGCTGGCAGCGTGCAAGGCAAATTGCCCTACCTGCTGGACTATCACTCCAACCCCTAATGGTCTATTTTAAAAGTAATAATCATTGACATATTTTGGGAAGCATCAAAAACAAAATTTCATTAATGAAATGTCCTGATATGGAATCAACTCACTCTGTTCTTCCTCCCCCCCACCAAAAAAAAAAAAAAAAAAAAAAACTTGTATTTTCTAAATATTTGCAGCATTTATAAAATCCATTTATATTTTGTCTTACATCTTCCCTACGTTGGTAGGTTAGAGACAGGACAGAGAAAATATGTTCTCTGGGCCACTGGCTCTAACCTTTCATAAAGTCAATTTAACTTGCAAAGTTTACAGCATAAACTCACCTGATAAATTATATAGCTGAACTTGGGACTTGTCAGGGGCCCTGGAGAACAGCCCCTGGCACAAATGAGGAAGACCTAGATCTTGCTGGACTTCATCCCTGTGGAAAAAGGAGAGGGATGGACTTGGGAGAAACTCTGCCTTGCTGCTGCAACTGCTGAGAAAGGAAAGAATGAAAAAAAGAAAGAACGACTCCCCATGCAGCAGCGGGGAGTTCTGGATAGCAGCACTTGCTTTACTGGACACAGTTTAAGCCTTTTATACAATATTTGGGGGGAGAGGGTACAAGCACACATCCCAGGGCATTTGCCAGGTCCTGTGCCATTGCAACAGTGGAACAAATGACAATCACAGATTTAGCATTTGTAAGGTAACATTTGCAAGATAAGGATCATTGATTTACATATCCCTGTGATCAGAGGTCAGAAGACCAGGCACATTCCTTCTCACCTTAGCTCAGATAAGCACAGATGTTTTGGGTGTAACCTTATTTCTGGGTCCTGCCCTTAGGGTCTTGTAGCAGGAAAATGCTGGACCCTAAGGCTAGCAGCTCCGAGCCCAACAGGGACTCACTAAAAATTTTTCCGCTTTTGACTAAAATTCAATATTTTTGTATTTTGCATGTTTGTTTTTGACCACACCTAGCTGTGCTCACATCTTACTCCTGACTCTGATTCCCTGTCATACTGGGCACTGCTGGGGATTGAATTGTAGGTGGCCACATGCCAAGCAAGCACTTTAATTTACCAGGGTACTAGGGTACTATCTGTATCTCCTGTACCAGTGGATTAAATTCTTATTCAGGGAAGGGGGTCGGGGGAGGCACAGCACACACTCGTGGTGCTCCGCACTTGCTCCTGGATGTGTGCTTAGGAATTGGGCGTTTGCCTTGCACAATATCTAACAGGGTTCCCTCGGCATCCCATATGGTTCTCCAAGCACCACTAGGAGTAGTTTCTAAGTGCAGAGCCAGGAGTAACCCCTGAGCATCCACATGTGTAACCCAAAACACGCATCATATTGCATCTGACCAATGAGACAGCATATAAGTCTTTATACAAATGACGGGATGTGGGGAACCTGTCGGGGAACGCTGCCGGGGTCCCCGACAGTGCCAGGAAGTGAGTTCTCTTCTACCTCCGAGGCAGGCGGGGAATGGATGAAGACTCAGGAATCTGATGCAGTTTTTAAAGGACTTTACTATCACAGGTTCCAATTTATAATCCAAGAGCAGGGAAAACCTCCGGACTCTGGGTTCCCAGCTAGGCCCCAGACAGGTGTAGGCCAAGATGGCTACCACCACGTGTTGAGGCCGAACAGAGAATGGAGAGGACAGAGAAGCAAAATGCCAAGGGAAGCCGAAATGGCAAAGGGGGGGAGAGTTTCTTTCTTCTTGCAGCTTATTTTATAGCTCAAAATCTACCCAAACTCCCCAGCCCAGTCCATTCTGGGCTGGGCTATCTAGAGATGAAAACAGGAAAATAGCTTTTTTAGAAATGTAGCAACTTCAGGCTGTTTACAAGGACCCACTGCTAATTCAAAGCCTCCTAGCAGAGCTGGGAGGAGCTGTAAGCTAAATGTAACTTCCCTGGCAGAGAGGGTCAAATGCCCTCAGGTAATTTCTCCCAGCACCTCACCTAATATCTTTTTATGTGCTAATGTCTTGAGCCAAGATCTGCCTGGAAAAGCCTTTATAGGGTAGAGAAGGGGGTTTCTGAGATGGCATGTCTCTGTACCAAAGACTAATACTAATGCCAGTTATATATTTCTCCAAGCCTTCACAAGTCTCGTCTACTTCACGGTAGTTTTGTATTTTAGTTGCCTTTGAGTTATCAGGGAGCCATGCTTGCTTGCTTGGAGGCAAACAGCATTTCTCTCTGGTCTAATTACTTAGAGATCCAACGTGGCCAGGCAAATATGATGGTAATATCTAGCTAGTCCCACGATAATTGTGGTAGCATGAGAGAATATTTATAACAGCCAGTATAGAATACATAGTCAGATAAACTGCCACATTTAAACTACCCCTTCATCTACAAAGTGATTTGCAGGGAGGCAATCCAGGGCAGATGCAGAGGCTTTTAGGCTTTTAGGTGTCCTGCAACAGTTGAGTAACATCTGAAACATTTTTCAGATTAACATGTCATTTTACGAATCTAAAACTCTCTGCTTTTATGGAAAATCTGTCATAAATTTTGTAGAAGAAATGCTTTTTTGAAATACATATATTGAATTATAAATTAATTCAAGAATTATTGGTTACTGTGGAAGCAGAACATTTATTTTAAATATTGTTGCAATCTCAAATATTTTATAAAATTGCATGAAAATTTAAATCAAATCTTGAATATTAAATTAGAAAAATTGCATTGCCTACCTCAGTAGCACAATGGATGCCTTGCTTAGACTGAAAGAAAACAGATTATAAGTGAATTATTTAACTAATTCTAAAAAATTTTATGACAGTAATAATTTAAATGGTATAAAATCAATTATTTTGATATTTTTAATCTGGAAATGTTCATAATTCAATTTAAGGGCTTTATTGACATTTATAGTCTGAAAGCATGCAGATTTTCAATTTAGTTGATATATTTGCATTCCTCATACACCACAAATGAGTGAAATTATACAATATTTATCTTTTCACTTATTTCACTTAGCACAGTACACTCTAGGTACTTTTAATTAAAGGTACTTTAATGTTGTAATTGTCAGGATTTCATCTTTTTTTCTATTGCCCCTCTCTAGAGTTATATATTGTGTATACTTAATATATATGTATCTGTGTGTCATATGGCACATGCTTTAGCCTTTATCTTTTAGATAAATTGTTTCCAGATTTTAGTTAATGTAAATAGTGCTACACAAAAATAGGGTGGAATCTTCCAATCAACGTTTTCATTTGGAGTGTTGTTTTTTTTTTTTTTTTTGGTGAATACAAAGAGTTAGGGTAACTCAATTTTATGAAACTTTAAATTTTAATGTTTTGAGGTATTGCCACTTGCTTCCATAATAACTATACCAATTTACATTCCTACCAACCATGTATAAAGATTTCATTTCCTCCAGGCTCTATTCCAATCATTTTTCTGTTGGAGGATCGTCATTCTACCAGGTATAAAATGGTGTCCCATTGTTTTCATGCATACTTGCCCAAAAAGAAGAGCCGGTGAAGAATTGAAGGGGAGGAGGGTCTTGCCTGAGCTCAAGGGTGGTCAGGCATTACTCTTGGCTCTGCCATTCCTGGTGTTGTAATTCTGCTCTTTTGTTGTTGAATTTTATGACAGACGATGCTCTAATGAAGCTCAAGTTTCTTTAGGAAATCTAAAATAATTATTTAGACCATCAGCTTTATTAGGAGAGAGTATATTGTACAGGAGGGGCATGGCCATGTATTTGTAGACATCTGACTAAATTACACATCAGCATAAATACTAGAACCACAGTGATCTGAACAGATTCCTTCTTAGAGAAATATGGAGTTAATTATGCCGTTAATTGTGCAGTTAATCATTTTTCAGGTTCTTCAAGCTAGAGGCGGTAAATTCTGCCTTCTCAAAGGTACCATTTCAAGTTGACTGCTGTTACCAGAGTTGTTCACAGCCATGGTGCTATTTGACACTGATATTTTTTCTGATTTTTTTCGGCATTATGTTGCCATTTGCTTTATGGTCCTACTCTTGCCAGATGATAATACTGCAGTTTCATCCAGTGTTTAGCAACATGTGTTTCAAGTGTTCTGTCTCTGGGGGTCTTTTTTAGGCACTTTTTTCTTTCACTAATTATCTTTCCATATGAAATTTTAATATTAAAGTGTACCTGTGTGCTTGTTTACATACTGTATACTTATACTATACTTTGATCAGGAAGAGAGTAAGACTTTTTTTTAAATCCCCTCATTACATTTTATTGACCTCTTGGGGAATAATATGGCTTCTGCTGGCTAAAATTAGTCATAGCAATTCCCTTCCCTTAAATTGCATCTGGAATGAAACCCTGGTCACTGGGTGACAAAAGGAACCCTCAAGTGGAAAATTGTACTGTATTGTGACTTTTCCTCCTTTTCGATTTGGTCCAATTAGATTACAGTGATGAGAGATATAGGCATTATGCCTTTCTGAAGAAAATAATAAACTCAATATTTCCAGAAGAGGAGGAAAATAATATTGAAGACTAATATTTACTGAATTAATTAGCCCTGGAGTTTCTCTTCTCCTGGACTTCTTGATATGTGAGATTCTGGATGACCTTAGTTAAGTTTTTTAAGTTGTAATTAGTTGATTTCCTGTTAGCTGAAATGAAAAAAATAGTGAAACTTCACATATTGAAAGCATCTTATCAAAGGTTAAGCATTGTAACACTTTGGCAGGCAGAAATTTCCAGGCCCAGAGAACACAGTGGGTAAATGCACAGTGACAAGCATTTACCTGATAGGTTAACAATGAATCTAAATTCCTGTTATGCATACAAAAATAGGAGAACATGATGGAATTTAAGAAAATGTGAGACTTAGAATGATACCTGAAACCAGGGGCTGAATTTTTTTTCAAAGTAAACAATGTGTTTACATTATTTTTTTTTGTAATCTGGCTCTCTCTGACTTATTATTTGGGGGCTAATGTCATTTTTCTTTGGAAAATGAAGCTGGCAATAATCTGAGCAAGATATAATGAATACAGTTGGAATTATGGCTGTAGGAAGCATACACTGGTGGAGAATATGCAAAATGAGGTGAATAATTAGGAAAAGCAGAGTGGGTAAAAACAAAGAACTCATGATGATTTTGTTTTGAGACTGAAGTTATAGAGAAAAATGGTAGTATTTAACTGACAAAAAATAGAATGGAAGATTATTATTTTGAAATGGGAAGCCTATCCAGGTCCAAGGTAATATGTTTTAGATGCCAAAGGAATATGGTGGCGAACAAGCCTTGGAAATCTCTGGTGATAATTATATATTACAGAGTTAATTGTCTGCAATTTTACTGTGATCTTTTAAGTCAATTTGCCAGGATAATGGAGTGTCTTTGTAATCCAACTCAACAGATTTTAAAATAATAAATAATAATATTACTTTTCTAAATACCAAACAAAAGCAGAGTCTTGAAATACTCCCTTGGACTTTTTGTTTCAATAACATAGACTTCTATTCCCAAATTGGCAAGATTTGAATAGATTCTAAGTGATTGTAACCCTGATAAAGCATTTTCTCATTTATTACAGAATGTATATCACTGTATCACTGTCTTCCTGTTCATCATCAATTTGCTCAAGTGGGCACCAGTAACATCTCCATATGTCTTGTCTCATGCTAGTAGAGCCCAAGGGCATCTGCTTGCTCCAGGAACATAAAGAGCCTCAAACCATTAAATCAGGTCATGGGAATGAGGCCTATAATTGTTACTGGTATTTGGCATATCAAATACAACACAGGTAGCTTGCCAGGCTCTGCTGTGCGGGTGGCATTCTCTTGTAGTCACCTCTAAATCCACCATTTATTGATGAACTGAGCAGTTGCTTGCGGCCGCATGAGTCCAGGCTGTGATAGGCTCGTCTGCTGGGTGGAATTCTGACGAGAGGGAATTCCGGATGTGGAAAAAGGCGGCACTCCTGGGTGGGGGCGTCTGGCTTGTTGTGAGGCTCTGCTGGGGTGGCGGGCCAGGGCTAGAACCCGCCTTCCCTCCTGGGCACCTCATGAGTGGCTGGGCACAGGGAGAGCTGGTAGCCACTCTGCCCCATGTCTGACCTGGGGCTCATATCGAAAAAATACACACAGAATTCAAACTCAACAATGAGGGGGCTGGAGGCGATAGTCCAGCGGGTAGGGCATTTGCCTTCCTTGGGGCAGGCCTGTGCCGGCCCCTAGTTCGATCCCTGGCATCCCATATGGTCCCCCAAGCACTACCAGGATATGTGAGCAAATATATAAATCAGATTTGAAATATTCACATTCTTATATTTCAGATGCTTTCTGAAATGATCTGTCTGTGGAATGGGAAAAAAAAGCTATAAAAGGAACACATGGGAACAGAAAAAAACTGTAAAGTAGGATCACAGATTCTGGAAATGTGTATGTTGAAAGCTAGACACCGGAGCAAAGTAAGATCATTCCTTTAAGCCTAGCTAAGAAGAAAAGTAATGCAGCTGCTGAGCCCCTCTGCCACCCCAAATCAATCAGAAAGACCAAAAGGTACCATTATTTGCAGCGTGAGGCAAGTTGTTTACTGCCTTTCAACTCATTATTACAAAAAAATACGTTTCTATGCCTTTTTGGACTTTAAAAAATATTTTGGGGTTTCCCTTCACTTTGATACTGAACAGACTGACTTTAAAGAGAACCAAAAGTTCAAAAAAGTTCTGAAAGTTCTGAAAGTTCTGAAAAGTTCTGAAAGTTCAAACATTTCGCCCTCAAAAAGAAAAAATTCTATAATAATACCTCCAAAAACTGAAGTGGGACTGTTTCACATGTTCTGTAGAAAAGAACAATATTTGTATGTTTCTAGGAGATTTTAAAGTCGTTGGGTCTAAGGCCATTTCCTTCTTTCTTCTCTATTAAGGAATTGCATGAGTGTGCTTTTCTCTTTTCATTGCCTGTACACAACGTCCACTTCCATTCACCAGGGCAGTAACTGCAGCAGGTGGCATGGTGGTTTGAAGCCATGTGGCATTCCACAGGGAGTGCCTGATGCATGCGCCTCTGTGGGCATCATTAAATTGTACTTACACTTCAGATCACACAAAGCAGTGGATCTGTCTTTTATTTTTTTTAAAAAGGCCTCTCAATTTATAGTTCCCATGCCTAGAAAATCCACATACCATTCGTCAAATGTGTTCTTCAAGTTGGAGGGACAGTTTGGAAAATTCAAGAAAGCAAAAATGATTTGTTAGGTAAATTTAGCACACTAATACCCTGAGATAAAGTAACTTCACACCCATTTTTTAAAAAGAAATGTTGAAACTCTGTAAGGGTTTCCAAGCACAGAATCATGGAAGCCCCGTAAATATATGACCTCATGCAGAATGAGCTATTTTTAACTCCATATGGAGGACTTACAGCTTTTGCAGCATGGCCAGAAAAGAGGAGGCACTCTTCTTCTCTGTTCCACACTTTCTACCTCAAAGTCAAAATGGAACACGGAAATGTTGCATTGTCGGCTGAGGGGACTGTTATGTGAGGGTGTCTGTGAATCAGATGTGCAGGTGATGTACAGATCCAGCTGGTGTAAGAATAGATAGTGATGCCACAGCCAAACTTCAGTACAGAGTCTGATTTTGAAGTGAAAGGTAATCTGAGTAATAAGTAAAAGTAATTCTCAATATAACTATTTTTTACTTGAGAAAGAGCTTTTCATTTTATCATATCCGGCAGCTGATCAACAACTAGACTATGTTAATTCTTCTTTTAACAACCATATGTGTGTGCATATAAATATATTTCTAGGATATGTGGAAATTCCATTGAAAATGATCAGATTAAACTCTATTAAAAGACTAGAATGCATATTGCTTTGTTGGAGTTCGTGGACACACATAATGTTTCTGTTCCTGTTGCTAGTTTTCACTTTGCTTGCTTTAAGTGTCTGACTTCACACTCTGTCTGCACTAAGTTGCTGTGAGTGTTTTAGATGCTACAGAGTGACCTACTTTAGATTATCAAAACTCTCTCTGAGGAAAAATTAAAATCAACTTTCGCAACTCCAAAGAGGAAATAGAAGTATAGAAAATCACCGCAAGCTGTTAGTTGTATGATAATGCTGGCAGTCTGTAGGCAGATCCAGAAGACCATCTGTGTGTGAATGCTCTAGATATGTCCTAATAGTGCTACAGTCAGAAAGCTCCATGTATAGTAACCATAGAAAAGATTCTATCATACCAGCATCATTTAAGAGAACTAGCTTTATTTCTATTTTATAAGACCAACCAAATATAAAAAGCAAAAAAAAAATAGAAAATGAAAGATATGGGGGCATGTTTCAAAAAAGTACAGCAATTATTTTGAAAAGTTGCTTGGGAGGATAATGTTTGAACACAACATATATAGATTATTACTCCCTGTTTCTCCATAAACTATTTATATTACCCCCCCCCCCCCCCCCCCCCCCCTATGTTAGTATAACTCTATTAAGTTCTTTTATCTATTAGAAAAGTTTTATAACTCTTCTTGGCTATAAAAGATGGAGTTACCCTAAAGATGAAGATAAACTCTAAAATATCAACAGATATCTAGATAAAGTAGTTTCTTTACTCATATACTCTATGGAATACATATACTCTATATACATAGAGTATATGGTACATATACTCTATGGAATACTACTCAGCCATAAAATGGAAAATCTTGTAATTTTCTGCTTCATGAGGGATCTGGAGAGTATCATGTTGAGCAATATCAGAGGGAGAGGGATAGACTTTGACCTCTTCAATATGTGAAATTCAAATAAACTTCCCAGGGCTTATCAAATATCCACTGGCAATAGAATAAAAGATCAGAACTGAAACTTCCTATCTTCAGTAGGAAGTTTTTCACTGGGGTGATGAGGAGTGGGTTGAGAAGTTAGGAAAATGGACTATTTTACAAGGCTCTAGCATCCCACAGATATTAGTCACCTTGGAAGTAGACGTCACCTCAGTACTTCTGAGCTTTCAGTATAAACTGCTGCCCAAGAAAACAGGGAAACAGCAATTTCATGTGTAAACTTGAGCAAGAGCCACCAGCTAAACTGGGGTGCTAAATCACAGAAAAACTGTGACATGTTTTGGGAGTGGGCCCATCACCTCGGGGGTCCCGGAAGCAGCCGGATGAGACTGCGCCCACCACACTAGCCACCACCTTCGCTGTCCAGGGATACTACCTCACAACCAGATTAACAGAGCAAAACCAGTTTGAGCCCAGGTAGGCAGCTCCCAGAGCGGGAATCGCTGGGAATTCAGTCAGATGGAGTCAGGGGTCGGCCATTCCCCCTCCATTTTGTCGAGCCTGGCGGCCCCACCCAGGAGCTGCCCTGGGGTGACCATCCATAGCATGGGGGCCTCGGACTCGCCTGGGGAAGCTGGAACTCCACTTTCCCCGGCTAAGCTGACCATGGGGCTCCCGGGAGGACAGATGGGTTTTGGGGAGTGGGCCCATCACCTCCGGGGGTCCCGGAAGCAGCCGGATGAGACTCGCCCACCACACTAGCCACCACCTTCGCTGTCCGGACGCTGGGATACTACCTCAAGACCAGATTAACAGAGCAAAACCAGTTCGAGACCAGGTTGCACTGCCGCTTGCGGCCGCGCCGTCCATCAAAATAGTGGAAACAGTAATGTCCTTTAATGCACTGCATTCCACAATGTGCAGGAAAGTTTGGCGGGAGGGAGAGATAGAGAGGATAGAGAAGACATACAGAACCTGCTAAGTAGTTGAGGTGTGGGAGGGGGGAGGGAGGTGGGGACATTGGTGATGGGAGATGGGTTTGGGTGGAGGGATGGGTGTTGGAGCGCTGTGGAACCAGAACTCTGCATGAGCATCTTGCAATTGTATGTCTAAAATGGTGTAACAAAATTTGGGGAAAATAAAAAAAAATAAATAAATTAAAAAAAATAATCAGTTGTTTGCGAGTAATTATGTGCAACAGATTACTAATATACCATGCATTTCAGGCATTCAGGGATGCCTGGGCTGTTACCCTAGGAATTTGAGACTTCAGAATTACCCTGGACATGAAAATGAAATTATGGAGAAACCACTCACTAATTGACATACATTATTTCTGAGTAAGTTGATGGATTAAAGCTAGTGATATGGATTAAACCTAAGAGCAAGGGAGGCACAACTAAATAAGGATTTTGCTATATAATTTTATGACATCCATGTGGAAATAACTCTTTAGCACATGGTTGTTCTCTCCATCAGTTCAATTACACAAATATTCTTTCAAAAACATTTTCTAAAGGTAGATATTTTGACATAGTGGGTTATATTATACTTGATTTTTAAATGATTTTATTATCCTGATCTTTGGCTCTCAAACAATTCTCACATCAACTTTGACTAAATTATGTTCCACTTATGGGACTTTTCCTTATGTTCTTGATTGTTGGTTGTAGTAGATTGCCGAGCCCCTCCCTATTTCACCATTTCTTCTCACTGAGTGTTATTCCTTCGTGTATGTGGGCCATAGATTCTTTATCTAGTCAGATGTTCATATACTGTTTGCTCTTTAACATATTTTGGGCGGTATAACTAATCTTTAGATTATCAAAAGCGAGCTGTTGTGAATACTACTGCAATAAACATTGGAGTGCAGATGTCTTTCTTGAGTAGAGATTTTGGGCCCTTGGGATAGAAATCAAGAGTAGAATTGCTGGGTCACATGGTTCTTGGTTTTTTGAGGAGTGTCTATATTATTTTCCAAAAAGGCTAAAGCAATTGACATTCTCCTGGAGAGTTCTGCTTATGTTTCTCTGAATGTAAATTTGTGAATTTTGCTAATTCATTCTACTCTAAATTAATGTTTTGTGTGATATGAGATACATATTCAGTTTTTATTCTTTTATTTTGCATATGCCTATCTATTTTTCCCACAGCACCATTGGTAAAATAGACTTTCCTTGTTCTTTCTCAAAGACCCAGCTTCTTTGTCCTAGACTAACTGTCCACACATATGGGGATTTATCTCTGGATTCTCAGTTCTATTCCATTTGCCTGAGAGTCTGTATTTATTCCAGTCATCAAAGGATATTGTATTAGAAGCCCACATACTCAATCCCTGAATTTCAATATAATATATTCTAATGCACTGTGTATTCTTATCTTGTTAGTATTATCTTTCAATTTCATCAATATGTTTTATTTTACTGAGTGATTAAGGGTATAATGATTGGAACCATATTAAAGGTGAAATAATCTTCTAAATTTACATTTTTTCTATACTTTCTTTTAAATATTTTATTATACGACCATGAGATACACAATTACAAAGATGTTCACGGTCGGGTTTTGGTCATACAGTGTTCCAGCACCCATACCCCCATCAGTGCCCATTTCCTACCACCAATAACCCCAATTCCCCCCCTCCCTAGCCTGCCTCTATGGCAGATTCTTTATCTCTTCTCTCTCTCTCTTTCTTCTCTACACATTGTGGATTGCAGTATATACATTTAGAGGTTATCCAGTGTATCTTTTTGGCTATATTCGATGCTCAGATCTAGGCTGGTATTATCATTTTCAATGATAATTAGCACACTGTTCCCTTCTCTGTCTTACCTAACCTCTGACTCCCACACACTAGTGGTAGATTCTACCTTTGACAAGACCTCCTGATTAATGTTTTGCCTGACCTTGTATTTGGTATAATAATATATGTGTGTATACATATATATATATATATATATATATATCACTTTATCATTTTACATTCCGTTATTCATCGATTTACTCCAGCGGGCACCAGTAACATTTCCATTTGACCCTATTATGTGCCAGTGTAGCCCAATGGCATCTGGTTGCTTCAGGAATACAAAGAGCCTCAAACAGCAGGGACGACCAAGGCAGAGGTCATGTGTCCTCCGGCTACATGGAGCAGCTGAAGGGTATGACCTGCTTGTCAGGGCGGAGAGCAATATATTAGATATAGATATAGATATAGATATAGATATAGATATAGATATAGATATAGATATAGATATAGATATAGATATAGATATATAGATACATTTATGTCATGCAAATAAAGGCAGTCATTCTATATCTGTCTTTTTCCTTCTGGCTGATTTCACTCAACATGAGCCTCTCCATGTCTATCCAGTTATAGGCAATTTCATAACTTTGTTTTTCCTAACAGCTGCATAGTATTCCATTGTGTAGATGTACCAAAGTTTTTTTATTCAGTCATCAGTTCTTGGGCACTCTGGTTGTTTCCAGATTCTGGCTATTGTGAATAGTGCTGCTATGAAAATAAAAGTGCAGATTGTGTTTCCGCTGTGTGTTTTTGGCTTGATCACTTGATCACATGATCACTTGAATCCTGTTATTCATCGATTTGCTCGAGCGGGCACCAGTAACATTTCCATTGGGCCCTATCACGTGCCAATGAAGCCCAATGGCATCTGGTTGATTCAGGAATATCAAGAGCCTCAAACCGTTCCTTCAGGGTCTTGACAAGGAAGTCTGACCATCTTGTAGGTGGGTAGCCACGTGATCTTTTGACATCCAGTGGGATCCAGTCGGTAATGGCTCTAGTTCAGCGGTTGTCTCCAAATCGCATTACAGGTCCAGCCTATCTGATTTTCGATGCCTTGGCAAGCGAGACAGCGTCCATGATTCTGGAATAGCGACAGAGGTCAGAACTCCGAATTTCTTCTCTCACTTGAGTGAGGCATGATATTCCAAGCATAGCTCTTTCGATTCCTCTCTGGGAGACTCGAATAGCATTCTCATCCTGCTTTCGTAGGGCCCAGGCCTCTGAGGCGTATGTTAATGCAGGGAGAACGGTGGAGTCAAAGAGATGTGTCCAGAGCCGGAGGTTCTTTGTCCTTTTAGCTATTTCTTCCATGCCTTTGAAGGCATTCCATGTGTGTTTTTGGCTTCCCAGGGTATATTCCCAGGAGTGGTATGGCTGGGTCAAACGGGAGCTCAATTTCTAGTCTTTGGAGGAATGTCCATATTGTTTTCCAAAAAGGCTGTACCAGTCAACATTCCCACCAACAATGGATGAGATCCACGCCATCAGTTATCCTTGCCCTTTGGATATGTGCCAGTATCTGTGGTGTGAGATGATACCTCATACACTTTTAAAGAAATTTTTGAGTTCACATGACAACACTCAGGGTCACTCCTAGCAGTCGTCTGAGGAACATGTATATGCTGGAATTGAGCCTCCCACATACAAGGTCTTTTGAGTGATTACTCTGTCCTACTCTTTTAATCCTACACATTTATAAATATGGATTAAGAAAAAATCATACAATCACCTACCCTTCCTTCAAGACATATAAGTCTATTTCTTTCTCTAATAGCCTCTCTGCTAAATTCCAGGATTACTCGCAGAAATAGAATCATTACTTCACTACACTCTAAGTGTGGTGGTAACAGGAACATAAGTTATATGTTAGATTTTCCTATTCTTTTTCTGCTTTCCTATATGTAGTTTTTAGTGATGTTGATGAATGTGATGAATTATCTTCCTAGGTTATGAAAAATGAGGAAAAATTATATGGTAGTATAAGGCAAGCTAAAATATTTTTATAGTAAGGATGTAGTGTCATGTTAGAGACACATTGTATTGTCTTATAAGAGCAGAATATTTTATTTGTATGCATTTTGTGTTCATTGTATCTGCTAAACATTGGTTTGCAGAATGCTGGCCAGTTTGTATAGGTCTTCAGGCAAGCTATCTGAAGGGGTATTTTCCTATAAAATGACTCTGGTATTGTCTTTAATGACTTCTTTTTCATTTGTTCCTTCTCTCTTCTCCTTAAATATAGACGCTCTCAAATGTGCTGACTTTGGTCCTATCTTTCAACTCTCTCTTCTTAAGTGATAGCATCTGCTCCCACAGTTTTCATGACACCGTTCTATGTTCAGCTGCCAAATGTGGATTCCTCGCCAGGCCCTCACGTCCAGATCTAGAGCCTGGTTTCCAGTGCCTGCTCACTGCCCTTATGATACCTCTGACTCCACCCTCCCAAAACAGAACTCAGCTGTGCTTCTCCTCCTGGTTTTATCTTTCTGCTAATGGCAAGATCCTTCTCACAGTTACTTAGGTGAGAAAGTCTGAGTCATCTCTTTCTGTCTGTCCTGCATCTTACCTCTATTTGGTTCCTACTTGTTCTGACTCAGCCACAGCCCTTCTCATCCATGAATGTCCTGGTTTCATTGTCAGCTCCTTTATCTCTGTCTCCTGTTGTCTCTCAGAGAGTTTTACTTGATTTTTTTTTTTTTTTTTGCTTTTTGGGGGGTCACACCCGGCGGCGCTCAGGGCATACTCCTGACTCTTCGCTTAGGAATTACTCTTGGTGGTGCTCGGGGACCATGTGGGATGCCGAGGATGGAACCCCAGTTGGCCACGTGCTAGGAAAACATTCTACTGGCTGTGCTATTGTTCCAGCCCCTAACTCTTCTTTACTTATGTCTCCCTCCATCCACAGAGCTTTAATATTTGTACTCCTTGGATCATGCATAATTTTTAGAGAAAATGTTATGATGTGAGTGGAAATAGCCTCAGAAAATATTATCCACCAGAAACTGAGAAACAGTGATAGAGTGAGTGAGTCCATCTCTATCAGTTCAAATGATGTGTGAAGAAAGCCTGGAGCTTTCAGTTGTCCTTTGGGCTACAAATCAAAGCAACAAAAAGAGGAAACTGAAGTTGCAGAAACTGTGATTGCATTGTGTGAGCACTGAATGGTTGTAGCTCCATATTTCAGGAATTCATATCTATTCAACAGCTAGATTACTTTTCACTTATGAGATTTTTGGTCCTTGTTCTCAATTGTTGGCTAAAGAAGAGAAGGCTGATCTCCTGAATGGAAAATGTGCACTTCCAGGGTTAATCTGTGCCATGGGAGAAAGCAACATGTTAATTTACTCATTAAACCAAGAATAAGATGAGTAAGAACCCAAGGCAGTGGGTGTCCAGAAATTTTAATTTTTACCTGACTCCTATTTTACTTATGAATAACACCTGAACTGAAGCTTGAACCACACAGGACCTGTACAAGGTGAGGACAGATTAATTTTATATTCCTTTCCCCAACACTTTTCATTACAAATTTTAAGTGTTTGGTTGGGTTGGTATGTTTTTGTCTGTATTTCCTCCTAAAAGAAAGCTTACATGAGGATACCATATTTTTCCTGATCAAATATAGTAAATGGCCATTGAAAGAAAGCTCCATATCTATTCAGTTATTAATTGCGGTCCAGTCTCATTTAATCATCAGTATTCCTTCAAAGCTTACTGAAAATGAACATTTCTTTTTTAGCCCAGATGGAGATGTCCTGAGGCAGAAACTAGAGGATAGAAGTGTGGTGGTCATCAGACTTCCCACGCTCTTCCTTCATCTGTGAAACCCTGGTTTACATTAGTGTCAGCGGAAGATCAGGGAGGAAGTAACCACAAACCTTTTTTATTCAAAGGATGGCAGAATCCACTGTTATAAGATGCCTTCACACCTTCTTTTATCTTCTGGTTGTTTTCATAAGTTTATAAAAGACTTTCCCTAACTCCGAGTTGATATAGCACTTTCTGTAACATTGTCATATATTTTTCTCTCATTAATCCTTGATCATTTCTCCTGGTCCCCTCAAGCTGACTTACCTTTGCAGTTTTGTTATTTCTCTCTGCAGCACGTAAAAGCAGATTCAAGATAACTCTAGTGTAGATTTGCAGAACAAACAAAAATATTTCTGAACAAATTTTCCAAATTCTGCATAATTTTGGAGCAAATTCTACATATTTTGTTCCTGGGTCACATGTAGGTTCTCTTAAGAGGTTCATGTTAATCACCAAACCCACTGCTGCAGCGACCTCACCTCAGCTACTTGTTTCAGTTTTCCTAGGCCAGAATCAGCTCTTGGTTTATCGCTAATTGCAGAGTAAATACTTTAAGTAGCTTCACAGAGGAGTCTTCACTATATAGTCTTCTGTTTTACTGTCATTGAAAGATCTAAGTCCTAAATACCCTATAGCCAGGAAAGAATATTCATTTTGACTTCATTTGACTTTAGTATTTTGCTAACTCTCTTTCTTGGTGCTCCCTTCCTTCAAAAACATATTTTACATAGTTTTTAATCAAATGTCCTTGGAACTTTTTTTCCACGTTAATTGGAAGTGGTCTCCCCCAGTACTTAATTCCATAGGCCTTTCTTTGCAATCGATACATTTTTGATTCAAGTGGTAGCTACTACCTTACATAATATCATTTTCCTTCCTAAGTAGTTTGTTTAATTATCTTTTTATTTGTACTGGATTGTATAAAACTTGCCATATACATGATTTAAAAAATGCTTATTGATGTCTGCATTTAGATTTAAAGTATTATAATTTATCATTTATTTCTATTTGGCACTATGGAAATAGCTAACATAAAGTGGACATGTATTTGGAAAATTTTATATTCCATTAACTTCACTCTGTTCTGTATAATGTCCTTGACCTTGGGGCTGACAGTTGTACACACTCTTGTGTAGCTCTGAAACAACTTCATATCCATAATGTGTTTCTCTTCCATTATAACTAAGAAGGGCAGGGCCTTTTAAAATTTTTGTATAATTTTCCTGGCACTTACACCCATTAAATAGTTATCAAATACACAGAGATTAATTGATTGGAAATCTTGTGAACTTCCAGAAAGTTTACATTGCTCTAACATCAATATTAATATTACCATATATATATATATTAAAATTTTAACAAATTTTTATTAGACAGTACAGATCATTTAAAATTCTAAATATAATATGTTGAGATTTATCTATCCAAAACCAACAACTTCTCTTATACTTAATCTCCTTGGAATCTGGACAAATGAATAAAAATTGAAGACCAATTGAAAATAAGTTTCACATTTTGATTAATATTTTAAAAGTTTATGAGCTTATTTCATTTTTTCTTCTACTGACTTAAATTGAGTAGAAACATTTTTAATTTGCAATTTTTATTCCAAAAGATTATTAATCAAAAGTTATGGAATCTCTTTTACTCCAGATAATTTGTACATTTTTAAGCAAAAAAAGGTATACTGATGTAAATTATCCAATATCATTGGATTGTTAATGATATATATTTAAATTTCTCTTGTTTCTAAATGATAGAAATAATAGTTTAGAAAATATTCTAGAGAATATGCATTCTTAGCTCTCACAGTTCCTTATTATGCATTAATTAACCTTTTGCTTGAAACAAGTTTAAAGTCACTTAACTAATATGCTTCCATTCCTATTTATATATAAATGTGTTTATCTTAAATATACTGTGTATAATATTATATATTTGATGAGTACAAGAAGAAATTTCTCTCTCCTCTACATTCTCCTTAGCTGGGTGAGTAATAAAAATAACATAGAACAGATTAGCAAAGAAAAATTAACTTACAAATGCTTGCATGAGGGGACTACAATGACTATATGTCTTGCCTTCACCACTTGAGTAGAAATAGGTTTAAATCCTAAACCAAAGAATGAGGCAAAGAGACTTGATCACTTGATCACTTGACATTCTGTTATTTGTTGATTTGCTGGAGCAGGCACCAGTAACATTTCCATTTGTCCCTGTCACGTACCAGTGTAGCCCAATGCTTGCTCCAGGAATACAAAGAGACTCAAGCTTTCAGAGCCTGGCAAGCTGTCCATCGCGGATTCGATATGCCCAAACCAGTAAATACAAAGATACTTAACATGACAAAAAAGAACTGGTTTTATCTTGTCTCTGAAAGGGAAAATGTGTTACTCAGAGAGAAACAAGGTGTTCCCTGATACTCCCACACCTGGATGATATGCTCCAAACAACATTCTTCTCAGTCATATCAGGTATCAGCAGTGACTTCTTCAATTATAGGTAGGGAAAATATTAAAAGAGAACCTGTAAGTTCAGGGACAGGGCAAAAAGAGTAGGGGATAGCTAAAACTTTTTCCTTAACCTCCAAGGACTTCATTATTTTTTGCTTCAAACAATCTGCTTCTGGAGCAAGACGTTTTAGTAGATCAACTTCTAGAATCTTGGGATGATGTGATTTGAGCACCTTCTGTTTGTTAATATATACTGGATGTATTGTGTGTGTTCTAGATTCTGTATATTTATACATACACACATTATTCAGATACACGCAGAAATATACACACAGTAGCATTACTCATATATAAACACATTCTCTATACACACTGACCCATTGTCTCTTCAAGGTTAGTTGGCATGACAATTTTATCTAATTGGTCAGAGACAGATTCTGGACACTAATATAAGTTGACAGATTCATAAGCATCAGATGTCGTGGTGGAATAACTCATACAAATAAAAGTTTCAGGTAACAGAATTTTACTTTAGGCAGAGTTGAATTGCTTCTAAAACTTTTGCTTCACTTAGAGAATATTCGTATGAAGAACTTGGGGCTAAATATGTGAATACACATTTGTCACCCGTACTCAAAAATAGAAATCCTGTCAAGTAAAGAGAGAGTAGGAAAAACTTTAACAACCACTAATTAAATTTTCCTCATCTGTTAGTGAGAATCAAGGTTGTTCTGAGGGAAAAATAACTTATTTGGAGTAAAATGTATAATATCAGGAAAGTTTCATAAACCTTTATTATTAATCCAATGGGTGATATGTCCATTGTCTATGTATATTATTCTAATTCTATCGTCTTATATATTTTTTGGGGAGGAGGATGCACACAGGGTTTAGGATATGGAAGTGATAAACCCTGAGCATTAAACACAGAGCACATAATAAGTGTGTAATAAAATAATAATAATCCAGACCTCTTTTTTTTTTTTTTTTTTGCTTTTTGGGTCACACCCAGCAATGCTCAGGGGTTACTCCTGGCTCTGCACTCAGGAATTACTCCTGGCGGTGCTTGGGGGACCATATGGGATACCGGGGATCGAACCTGGGTCGGCATGGGCCGGCCGCATGCAGGGCAAACGCCCTACCCGCTGGACTATCGCTCAGGCCCCAATCCAGACCTCTTTAGTCCCTTAAGTAATTACTACAAATATGTGCTTAAAAACTTATTAAGGCATTTCAGCAAAGGGAGAACAATAAATTAGGTAATAGCTAAATTGATTTACTGCCATTATCCTAAGAACCAAACATAAAGTTTTGGCAAATTCTCTGAAAGATCACATACTATATTAAATAACCATCCATGTTTTGTTGTTTCACTTTGATAAGTCTGATGGAAATGGGTAGAGTGGAACTTTGGTCTACTACACTTTAAAGAATCCTTACCAAAGGATTCTGATTTACAATGACTTTAATCTTAGAATATAATGAGTATTTATTCAAAGAGCATAACTGGTGAAACTTCTCTAACCAGCTTATTCATAAGGATCAGGAGAGAAACTCATTTTCACTGACCCTGCTAAAGATACAAGGCTAATACCAATAAGAGAAGGAATATGATAAGTTAAATTACCAAGTTCAAATTACTTACGTCACGTGATTTTATGAATCACCCAACAGATATGTTTTCGCCTCTTACTGTGTGCTCTGTGCTTAATTCTCAGGAACAATATACTTCCTCTCTGAATATATTGAATTCTCCAAGATGAACAAATTCATTTCTGCATACAGCTCTGGTAGCAAACACTAATACAAAAACCCTACTTTTATGATTGCTTGTTTCCCCACTGGATTGTGTTTTTTACACATGAGCTGAGACCATCTAAGATCTCATCTTGGTAATATCAGGTTAAATCCGAATCTCGGCACATAATTGGCATGACTTTTATGTTCATTGAATGAATTGCTGAGACCAAAAGAGTATTTAATGCTTCTTGATGGGGTCTACTAGCTATGCCAAGAGCACAGAACAAATTTTGAGGAAAATAACTGTTTTACATCTATGATGTAGAGCAGAAAGTTAGAGAGAAAACAAAAAAATATCAAGAGGCCCCGCCTCCTCAGTGATGTCTCTTGACTTCTATTTTAGATGTGCATATTATAGGTTCACTGGGAAAAGCTTGTTATCTTGTAGCTGTTCAATGGCAGTTCTCCCATTGACTCCTTTGCACTTGATGTTAATTTGAGCTTCACTGACATTTTTTGCAAGACTCCAAAGCGATAGCAGAATTCTTTTCCTGTTTATCTGTTTTTCTTTATTTTCAACCTGCATCTGGGTTTGAAATTTGAAGAAAGGTTATCAGTATGTATTGAAATTTCTGGCTCCTCAGAAAACACTGTTTGTTGACTTGAATTTTGAAAGTCAATGTGAATCAAAGGTTTAGTAATCAGTTATGGGCTCTGCAATTAAACAGACCTGAAATCTTTGGCTACAGGCTTCATCTCTTTCAACCTTAGTTATATAACTTGTATGGACCTATGTCATGACCTGTTCTTTTTTAACCTGTTCAGGCTGTTGTGTGTAAGGCATTTCTTATGTGATGTTGCAGCTATAAAAATGCGAAGGACCCTTCCTGTCACTCTGACTATTGTGACTGAGAACCTTCCTGGCGTAACTGAACACAGATCTGAAGGGCAGATTCACATAATCGCGGGAACAGTTCTAGGACTTCCCATCTGTGAAGCAGTGGTTGAGAAGTTCTTAAAGTTATCATACAAAGCATTCATTGATGGCCCCTGAAGAGTTACCGGCACATTAATTTTATTGCCTGAAAACATCTGGCTGCACTAAAATTAGATTACTGATGAAAGATCCCTCAAATGTCACTTTATTTCCATGCAGATCATTGTATTCTGTCCAACAAACCCATATCAGCTGCCTATTGGGTGGGGGGGGTAGGGGGGCCTGGTGTGCTGTAGGAGCAAGGAGACTCAAACTAGGTGTGTGTAGATTTTCTGCCTTCAGAGCCTCACAGCTGATGGTCAGAATCAGGTACATAATCAGATGTTTGCAGAATGGAAACACACATTATGGGCTGTTATTTAAAAAAGTACAGTGATGCTCTTTAAGAGATGGGTTAGAGTAAAATGAGAAACTTTCCTGGTGTGAGAGATACCTGATTTGATTTTAAAAAATAACCAGGAATTAAAAGAGTCAAAATGTAAAAAGGAATATGTTTAAGTAGAGAGAAGAGGAGAGTAAGGGAACAGAAATGAAGAAAATGCTGTGGCCACTGTGTGGAACAGAAAAACACCATGAAAGCTGGACAGAGAGATTAGGCTAAAGTAGTCCAGAAAATAAAAGAAAAAAAGAATCAATCCTTGTGTCCTGTACTCGATTTTATGCAAACAGAAATCTTGAAGAGTATGGGACAGGAGAAAAACATTAAGAGGTTAATAGATTTGTATTTGAATAAAGTTTTTGGGTCGCAGTGAAAAGAGAGTGTTAAGGTCAGAAGCAGGAAGAGTGCTCAAGGGATTAATGTGTCAATTCACAGATAGGACCCAAAAGAAATAATGCTCAAGATAGGGGAAAGAGTTGTGAGTAATTCTTAGGTAAATATGCAGGAATTGGCACTTGTTTTAAAGTGGTGTTGAGAGAAATCAAGACAGATAGTTCAGACATATTTGGTAATAAAGATAGGAATCATAATTTCTGAAATCAGAAGCACTGAGACCTACCATATTTCTTATAGAATTAATAATTTATGACTCCAGCTCAAATTTACTAGAAAGAATTCAACTACAAAACTCCTCTTCACAGAATGATTGCACTCATTTATGGGATGTAAAAAACATAATATGAAACCAATATCAAGGACAGCAGAAACAAGAGCCAGGAGTTTGGGTCCATGGTTGGAAACTTGCTTCAACCTCTTGGGGAAAAGACAGTTCGAATATATAGGGAAGGGCCCACTATACATGACAGTGGTAAATGACCACTGCATAAGAACTGTGTGCAGAATAGATAAGGGAACGAACATGGTAACCTCTCAGTATCTGAATCACAGACCATCATGCCCAATTGGAGGGAGGGAAAGAGATAGATAGATAGATAGATAGATAGAGAGATAGATAGATAGATAGATAGATAGATAGATAGATAGATAGATAGATAGATAGATAGATAGATAGATAGATAGATAGATAGATAGATAGATAGATAGATAGATAGATAGATAGAGAGAGAGAGAGAGATAGAGAGATAGAGAGAGGAGAAATGGCTGGCCATAGAGACAGGCTGGGGGTTAAGAGGTGGCAGGTGGGTAAAGAGCATATTGGTGGTGAGAAATGTGCACTAGTGGAAGGATGGGTGTTGGGGCATTGTGTGACTGACACCTGATCATGAACAACCCTCTAACTGTAAAGAAAATTGTGGTAAAGTTTTCATTGTCTTCTTTAATGACACAGAGCCGGGCTGACCTTTTCGGTAAGTTATTGGTAATTGGACCACATGGTAACTTTGACATCCTGACCCATAGTCATGGTTCATTGATCGAACTGGGGGAGTGGTTTTGTTCTTCTTTTCCCCAGAAATAATATGAAGGCATATTTTTTTTTGGTGGGGGTGTGGTCACACCTGGCTCTGCACTCAGGAATTACTTTTGGCAACGCTGGTGTTGGAACATTGTGTGACCAGTGGAGCCATACAGGATACCAGGGATCAAACCCAGGTCAGCAACATGCAAGGAAAATGCCCTCCCTGCTGTGCTATCGCTCTGATCCTTAGGAAGTTATGGTTTGTTTTTCTTGATATGCTTTCCTCTAGATAAGGTACCTCTTGGTATTAAGACCAGCTTACTCATCTTTGCTTTTTTTTCTCTGAACTGAAGAGATTGAAATCCCATTCTTTTCAGATCTCTCTTCCCATGTTTTTGCTCCAATATTTTTCCCCTCTCCCTAAGTTTTTGCTCAAATATTTTTCCCCTCTCTTCTTAATTTTGGTATAGAAAATACATAGAGATAATTCTTTACTTAATAATGCTATTTTGGTATATGTGTTAGCTGTTATTTGTTGCCGTCTAGTTTCTCCAGAGAAAAAATTTATACCCAAAATATAGGACATTGCTTTCCTGCTCTTTAACATCCAACATTCACAAAGTTCTGGCACACAGTAGGAATATGAACAAAAACTTATATTTCACTGAATAATTGATTATGAGCTTTTGTTATGGGTTGACATTACTCTTCTAACATATTTGGGGATAATGCTACTATTGTAGAATTCTCCCAGGAGTTACAAATATTGAAAGAGTAAAAGAGTTAATTAATTTTTAATAAATGAATGTAGCTGTAGCTGCTTACTCTTGTTTTCTATTTTCTGCCACATCTTTCCCCTGAGGCACTGGCCACATAGCTGACACATGGTATGGGAGAGAAAAAGAAGGAAAAATTTTCAGGAAGGAAAAGAAGTTAGAAAATAATAGGCAGTCTAGCTATTTCAAATAACACCTAATAATGCTGGTCAAAGCAGGACTCATTAGCTACCTAGAGTATTTCTATTAAAATATATAATTGGAGAGATTTTCTTAGGAACTTTCCCATTTATTCAAAGTTAATCAAACTGGCAGAGAAAATATAATTTCTTTATATGTGACTATTTAAGAACTAATTTGATAGCCCTGGATTCCTGGTTCTGGATATCTAGAGTTTCTTATCCTGTCTGCCATTGTTTTTGCTGAGATAAGAACAAGAGAAAAGGGACTGGACTGATGGTCCAGTGGGTAGAGCGCTCACTTTGCATGCGGCCAACTCTGGTTCCATCCTCAGCATCCCATATGGTCCCCTGTGGACAGCCAGAGTAATTCCTGAGTGCAGAGTCAGGAATAACTTCTGAGCATCATTGGGTGTGCCCAAAAAGGCCAAAAAAAGTACTAGAGAAAAGTCATTTGAACATGGTAATGTCAATAGCTCAAGTAAACAATTTCAGAAAGACACACACACACACACACACACACACTATGACTGTTGTTCAAGTAGACAATTTCATAACACATACACAGATACATGTCCCTTGTCACTTGTCTTCCCATTGTTCATCAATTTGATAGAGTGGGTGCTAGTAAGGTCTCATTTGTTGGGAATGAGGTCCATTATTGTTACTGTTTTGGGCATTTCAAATACACCATAGGTAGCTTTTCAGGCTCTGCTGTGTCTATGGGTTCATCCCAGGGGCCCAGTTTTTTTTCTGTGTCAGACCATCAACCATTCAGGGCCCAAGGGGCATATCCCTGGGTGTGTAGAAAAGCCTATCTCCTATCTGCTACCTGCCAATGCAGCCAGGCACCTCAGCCACACCTGCAACACACTCGACGGGCAAATACATACATTACAGAATATAAATTAACAGTTTTACTTTGTGGTCCTTGGGGTGAATGACAAGAGAACCAAGAGAACAGTTTTCACATCCATAGCACAAGTTTGAATTCCTTCCCTCTCCACTAATTTTCGGAAAATTTGTCCTCTGCCCTTGGTGTTCCCTTGCTTATGTGATACGATAGTGCCTTTAGATTCTCTTATTATTTTATTTTTGAAAGGTGCTTCACTGTCATTGGCATGTGTACTTACTCCCACAGGCTTATAGGTGTGGTTTAATCATAGATGTGTTCATAGTGACAAAGTGGGGTGGTAGATCCTGGCTGACTTTTCCTTCTCTATATTAGCCTGTTTTATAGTCATTAATGTCTTATACATCCTGTTTTGCATGTAAGAAACACATTTTAATTTTATAAACTTTGATTTTAGTCCATCCTCTCCCACACATTCTGTTGAGCCCAATTTGGGTCAATATAGGTGAAAAAATCTATATTTTTCAAATAATTTTATGTTATAGCAATGCTGGAATAACATCTTGAGTGCTATTTATTGTCTTCTGGAAACTATTCAGTAAATGAATACCAAATACTACCAGACAGAACTTTTGCACATTTTTTTCACAATAAATTCATCCTAAGGTTTCTATTCATTGTTTTCTATAACACAGATTTCATTGGATCACAGAAATAGAAATTGAGGCTTAGGGAAATTAGTTTGTTCAAAGTCATATTTTTTTTTCAAATTTCTGAGTTGGGATTTTAGACCCAGGTGAGTCTTGTTCAAAAAGTCCATGAGATTTTCAGTAAAATTTGAAGTTTTGTGACTGACTAAACTGCACATAACTGCTCTCAGATATTTAAAAAGTATGTTTGAGTTGTAATCAAAAAAGCATTATCAGCTTTGGGGCTAGAGAACTAGTGCATTGGAAAGGGCTCTTGCCTCGTGTGCCACTGATAAGGGTTTAATCCCCAGCATCTTATATGGTCCATTGAGCACTGCCAGGAGTGGCCCCAAACAAACAAATAAAAAATAAACTTGTCAGAGCTCCTGGGTTCAAGCTTTGTTTTGCTTTTCTGTGTGTGTGGTTGATAGAGTGGCAATAAGAGACAATAGATGACCCCATGTCTTAAGTTGTTGTTTATGATCTATACAGGTGGGCAAACTCATCACATTTCAAGTTCCTAAGTTCTCATTTCTCTGAATTACAACACTGGAACAGCTGTCAGAGTGTGGAACCTCTCCTGGCCTCATATTTCAAACAGTTGAACATAGTCGTAGAATAAGACAGGCACACAATAAACATCATCACCTCACCTCTGAAAATAATTATGATAAAGTGTGAAATATTGTTCTGTAGGACACATTAGGTTATTAGCTAGGTACATAATTGAATTTAGTACCAGTGTACTGGCATAGCTAAATAAAAATAGAATAAATGAGATTTTTTTCTCCTCCTCTTTCAAAAATTGTAGTAATGAAACAATTTATTATGGAAATCACTTCTTGAATACATACACATCAGATCTATAATTCTGTACTTTTGTTTCGGGGTCACACCAGCAGTGCTCAGGGTTTACTCCTAGTTCTGAGCTCAGGGATCATTCCTGGCAGGCTTAGGGCATTGTATTAAGTACCAGGAGTCAAACTGGGGTGGGCCATGTGCAAGGCAAGTGCCCTACCCACTGTACTATCTTTTTGACCCTGTACTGACATCTTAATCACATTTATTCATAGCCTTTTCAAGGAGTCTTGAGCATTAGAAAGATGGGATAGGTTTAAATCTGAAGTCATCCTCTGAGATAAGTAACTGCCTTCCTAGCCCAGGGCACTTAGCCAGGAGCCTGGAGCCATGTACTCAGGTATTCCATCTGCTTCTAGTCAAAGGTCAATGAACTTCACTCCCCAGAGAGTCATCCAGTTTCAAGGAGATCTCACCTTATACAGGACACAAGGTTTAAGAGATGATTTTCTAAAAGGTGACTAAAAAAAAAAAAAAACTGGGAAACCTGAGATTTAGTTAACGACATGTATTGAGGTCATTTCCACCATACGTTTATGGAGCTCAGAAACAGGAAGTGTCAGAAGGGCTATAATTAGGAGACAGAGTTAAAAAATTTAACAGCACTTTATATTTCAACAATGCCATGATTTTCCAGCTATACACACCTTCTCTTTTTTCCTTTATAGGGGAACACTACAGTCTATCCTTATCCAGTGTTAAAGAGAAATATAGGAAGTAAAAATAAAAGAAAGAAAGCTGATGTTTGGAACTATTTGGAATGAGTTCCTGGGAGATAAATTTCTCACCTGTCCTCATCTTCCTTCTCACTGTGAGTCACTGTAGGCCTCTCTGATGAGTAGAAACTCACTCGTTTCCTGTGTATGGTCATTGCACTGGAAGTTCCGTGTGTGTTCTGTGAGACTCAGAAATGAACAGTATTTCATTTCTGAGTCTCACAGAGTACCCTTAGTACCTCCAAGTCTCAGCTTCACAGAGCCAGGAACCTTAACCACTGAGGTGACCCGATACCCTTGCCCAAATTGTTATCCTCTTACAACTTCCTTTCCTGGAAGGCTTGATTGTTTATTTTCTTCAGTTTATGGTCACACTTGGAGTGCTTAAGGTCCATTCCTTACTCTGAACTCTGGGGTCTCTTGAGTAATATTTAATACAGGGCCCAGGACTGAACTGGCATCTCCCTCATTTAGCATTTAGTCTGTTCATTAAACTACCTCTATGGATCTTGAGAGACTATGTGTGGGAGACATTTTCAGTTCAAAGAAATACTGAGCAGAAAATGAGAAAATATATTCCATGCATTTTCTGTTGGTTCATCAATAAATGCTGGATTTAGAGGTGACTTCAAGAGTATGCCACCCGCACGGCAGAGCCTGGCAAGCTACCAATGTCTTATTTGATATGCCAAATACCAGTAACAATTATAGACCTCATTCCCATGACCTGATGGAATAGTTTGAGGCTCTTTATGTTCCTGGAGCAAGCAGATGCCCTTGGGCTCTACTAGCATGAAACAGGACATATGGAGATGTTACTGGTACCTGCTCAAGCAAATCGATGATGAATGGGAAGACAGTGGTACAGTGATACAGTATTTCCTGACATATATAGCTTTACCTGCTACCAACACTAGGTACTTCTGTTATAACCCACAAATCTGTATGTCATATTATAATCACCCAAAATATCCATCCTTTCCATTGGGATTCACTTTTCTTATTCTGATTTCTATGGACATCGATTAATATACAATGATAGATATGTATAACCTATATATCATTGTCTATTAACTATGATATATAATCTATATATCATTGTCTATTAATGTTATATAATGGTATATAATGATGTATATCACATATGATAGACAGATGTATATCACATATGATATACATCATTGTGTGTATATAAACACACAATGCATCATATATAACTTGATCACTTGATCAATTGAATCCCATTATTCATTGATTTGCTCAAGCGGGCGCCAGTAACATTTCCATTGGAATCTATCACGTGCCAATGTAGCCCAATGGAATCTGGTTGATTCAGGATATAAAGAGCCTCAAACCGTTCGTTCAGGGTCTTGACAAGGAAGTCTGACCATCTTGTAGGTGGGAGGCCACGTGATCTTTTGACATCCCGTGGGATCCAGTCGGTAACAGCTCTAGTCCAGCGGTCATCTCTAAATCACATTACATGTCCAGCCCATCTGATTTTTGATTCCTTGGCAAACGAGACAGTTTCCCTGACTCTGGAATGGCAATGGAGGTTGAAACTCTGGATTCTACTCTCACTTGAGTGAGGCGTGATATTCCAAGCATAGCTCTTTCAATTCCGCTTTGGGAGATCCGAGTAGCATTCTCATCCTGCCTTCATAGGGCCCAGGTCTCTGAGGCATATGTTAATGCAGGGAGAACAGTGGAGTCAAAGAGATGTGCCCGGAGCCGGAGGTTCTTTGTCCTTTTAGCTATTTATTCAATGCCTTTGAAGGCATTCCATGCTGCTCTCTTCCTCCTGCGCAGCTCAGGTTTTAGGTCGTTCATCATTTTGACTTCTCGACCTAGGTACACATAACTGCGGCATTCAGAGATGTTTGTTCCATTGAGAGTGAATGGGGCCTCTGGAACTAGTTCATTTTTCATGAACATAGTTTTGCTGAGATTCAGCTGTAGACCTATCTTTCCACATTCTCGGTCGAAGTCAGCCAGCATTTGTGCCGCTTGGCTAATGTTTGGTGTTATTAGAACGATGTCATCAGTGAAACAGAGGTGGTGTAGTTGCCGACCATCTATCTTCACTCCCATTCCTTCCCATTCTAATTGTCACATGATGTTCTCGAGGGTGCACAGAAGAGTTGGTGAAATGGTATCACCCTGCCGAACCCCCTCTTTTGACATAAATGATCACTTCCTTGTAGAATGGTGAGATCCTGGTGGTGAATCCGTAATACAGCTCACGAGAGATCTTGATGTATTGGGTTTGAACACCTTGTTTGGCTAGGGCTTTGATGACTGTTTCAGTCTCCACAGAATCAAAGGCTTTCTTTAAATCAATGAACGTGAGACAGAGCGGAATCTTGTACTCCCTACAAACCTCAATGAGCTTGGTTACCGTGTGGATATGGTTGATTGTGCTGAATCCTTTCTGGAAGCCAGCTTGCTCGCATGGTTGTCCTTCATCTAGTGTTCTGCCAATCCTGTTCAGGATGACTCCTGTAAACAGCTTATAGATGACAGACAGCAGGCAGTTGGGGGCAATAGTTGCGGATGTCATGAATGTCTCCCTTCTTGAACAGTAGAACTGTCCTGCTGGTTTTCCATTGGAAGGCACCTTGCATTCAGACAGGTAGCATATGAACAGCTGAGCCAGATTATTGATGAGTACCAATGGCAAATTCTTCAAGTAATGGGGTCTGACTTTGTCTGGGCCTAGTGTTGTTCCCTTCTTTACCGACAAAATGGCATGTAAGATTTCAGAAGGGAGAACATTGTGAATGACATATCCATCCTGTGGAATTTGGTATGTGGGCATGTGGATGTAGCTATCAAAGAGATCTGAGTAGGAGTCATGTATAATCTTCTCTATTGCCTTTCTGGAAGATGTGATAGATCCATCAGGGCATCGGAGGGCAGTCATCTTGGTCTTATAGTTGGCAAAGGACAGGCGGGTGGTACAAATTCTTTTCTCTGCTTCTGCTGCATCTTCCAGTATTTCTACTCTTCTGTCTTTGAGGTTTTCTTTTATCACTTCTCTGCACCACTTAGCAAGCTTGGACATTAACATTTGGTCTCCCGAGGCTCACGCCTTGCCACGTTGGTGAATGAGCTTGAGAGTTTCTGAATACAGGCATCCTTTGTCCTTTTGTGTCTTTCTCTCTCTCGGCATTCTTCGCACAATCATGGAGGTGCTGAATTAGTCGTTTGTATTCTTCATCTTCCCATGTTGCTGCAATGGTTCCAAAGAGTTCCCAGTTGGTGTCGTTCTGGGAGTTCTCTTCTTAAACTTTGCAGCCTTTTCTCTCCATTGCGTGAAGTAGAATTTTGCAGAAGGAGATGGTGGTCCGATCCTGTTTGGAATTTGGGGACGACAGCAACATCGGTCAGACAAAAACCGTCGATTGAAGATAATGTGGTCAATTTTATTGTGGAACTGTCCACCAGGAGATTCCCATGTGCAACGTTTCACTTCAGCCTTCTGGAACTGTGAGTTCCCATGAGTGGTCTTGGTGGACATAATGAACTCAGATAGTCTCTCACCCTGTTCGTTCCATTCTAGGCCATGGGTCCCGATGTGGAGTTCTTCGGCCGATCTTCTCATTCCTATCTTGGCATTAAAGTCACCGACTGTGATCTTGTAGAAGGTGTGATCTTTTTTATAGAACTCCTCCCGTTCCACGTAGAATTTCTCAATTTCATCTTCCTTGTATGTGGGTGTTGGTGCATAGACAATGAAGATAGAAATTGCTGGCACTGGGCCACATCTCTTCAAGTGTAATTGTCCTATCCGTTTTGTTAGGCATTTAAATGAATCAATGTTGACGGCCATGTTCGTGTTGACCAGGACACCAACGCCACTGACACCCTTTTCGTGGCATCATATATATATACATATATATGTATATATACATATATATATATATATATATGATGCATATTCATTGTGTGTATGATTGTATTGTATGGAAAAGTTTCACTGTCATAAAATTACTCTGTTCCTACTATCCAGTCTTTCTTCTCTCATGCCCAGAGATAATGGTCCTTTTATGGTTTCCATAACTTTACCTCTTTGGACATGTCATAGACTTAGAACCACATGGTATGAAACACTATCACGTTGGCATCTCACTTAGAATTATGCACCTTAGTTCCACTATGTCTTTTTACAACACAATAGCTCATTAGTTAGCACTATATTATGTTTCATTGCCTTCATGTCACACAGTTTATCGAGCCACCCCAGGGCATCTTAGTTGCTATGCGTTTGGGCAGTAAGAAACAGCTGCGATAGATATCTAAATGCTGGTCTTTGTGTGAACTTAACTGTCCATCTCCTTCATGGAAATTCAAAGAAGCTGCTAAGATAGCATTTAGTTTCTGAAAAACAGACAAGTGATCTTCCAAAATGACTGCCCCTTTTGCAACCTAACTAGCAATCTGTGAGAATTCCTGTTGCATCACCTCCTTGATAACACTTGGAGCTGCCAGTTTCCAGGTTCAGGCCATTCTGTTAGGTGTACAGTAGTGTTCATTGTTTCAGTTATAATTCCATAATCACATGCACATAACATATAATATAGACCAACTTTCCATAGAGTCATGCTTCTTAATATGTAAGTCTTCTGTTTTGCAGTGCCTTTCAATTTCTTAATTTGTTCATTTTTTATATGTAATTTGGATGTTGTTGGACCACACCCTTGATGCTTATAGGTTACTCCTGGCTCTGCCTTCAGGAATTACTCTTGATGGTGCACAAGAGACCATGTAGCATGTCAAGGATCAAACCTAAGTCAGCTGTGGGTAAGAAAAGTTCCCCACCCAATTTACTATCTCTCCAACCCTGTAATTTTTTTGATGTTGACTTTTAAGAATAAATTCTGGGCTGGAGTGATAGCCTAGTGGGTAGGGCGTTTGCCTTGCACGCAGCCGGCCTGTGCCGGCCTGGGTTTGATCCCGGCACCCCATATGGTCCCCAGAGCACCGCCAGGAGTATTCCTGAGTGCAGAGCCAGGAGAAACCCCTGAGCATCGCCGGGTGTGACCCAAAAAAAGCAAAAAAAAAAAAAAAAAAAAAGAAGAAGAAGAAATTCTGTACTTTGTATGTCAGTCCTTTGTCAGAAATTCAAGTATTTTTTTCTCATTCTGTTTCTCAACTTCTGATGAGACTAATCTTGATACATCTCCTCTTTATTTACAAGGCAAATAAAATACATCTGCATGACTGTGTCTGTCTTCCTGTTCAAGGCAATTGTATAAAAGTGACAGGAACTAAAATACTTGAGTATTTTATAGAAAGAAATTCATGAATTAAGTGAAAGTGCTTAAAAGCATGTAAGCCTCCTGATTAGTGATATATGTGAATGAGTCGTTATTGGTAATGTAAAAGGAGTTACATTTTTTCTGAAAGGTTTCTTAATTGCCTTTTCTAGTATTAATATGTATCCGCGTTTAATGAAAAATTATTGGGTTTAAGTCTTCATGAAAATCTTAGACTTGGATAATTATTCTTGTTTGTTTGATTTGGGGCCCAAACCAGCAGTGCTCAGGGTCTAAGCCTGGTATTTTGGTTGGATTGTTCCGAGCAGTGCTCAGTGCATCAACCTCACATATGCAAAGCCTATGAATACACATTAGCCCATTGAACTATCTTTCTGGTTTCAGAGACAATCAGTAATACCAAAAAAAGTTATTTCACCAATAAGGAAGGTTTTAGCAATGACTGAAAATATCACAACTGGTCTCAGGGAGACAATTCTAGTGGCCACTAGTGAGTCTTGCTAAATGTGTGATTCACAGCCTAACTACAGCAATGCCGCGCACAGCCAACAAAGTATAATCAAGTCTTCAATGTCAATAGTTAAGAATTCTAAAATAAGACATAATCGAATGTATTTTCCTTCTGTATCTCCTTTCAGTTATTCACATGCTAGTGACTTTGTGAGAGATCAAGGGTAGGCTAGAGTGAGCAATATTTTCCAGGGTCTGTCTAACAACAACCACAAGATTGAAGATGCTAATTTTATGCACTTTTCTAGAAGAAAGGTTTACTGAACTTCTTCCCAAGCGGTTGACTCATTTTCTTTCTAATCCTTGAAAATTGAAGCTAATATTTATTATACTTTAATTTTCTTTAATTATAATGATTTGTGTATACTTTATTTTTCCAACAGAATAGTCTGCAAATCAAGTACCATTTGCTTACTAAAGAAAGAATAGCTAAAAAAGCCTTACTAAAAACAGGTTAATGTTTAAATGACACAATTGAATAAGACATAATTAAGGATAACTGTGCTTTCATTTTAGAAATACCATGAAACATTGAGATAGAAGCAAGAAAGGTGACTCCTGGAGTTTTATGTAGAATTTCCTCAATTTCATGGTTAATTCATCCTTAAAATAGATAAAGTAAATTTTTGAATGGTGCAATAATCTAGTTTGTAATTTTCCACCATTGAAGAGGTTTAAATAATTTATTGCTCCTAAATATGTTATATTTTGATCATCATATTTCATTATAGAGCTCTTTATCTAGAGAATCTAGATAAAAAGTAAATTTTAGATGTTTCTTCATATATGATTCAAGAGTATTAAATTTTATCTCAGAACTTCAAAGATAGTACAGCAGGTCTGGCATTTGCCTTGCCTATGGCCAACCCTGGTTTAATCCTGAGAACCACATGTAGTCTATTGAGTTCTACCAGTCATGTTTCTGAGTACAGAGCTAGTAGTAAGAGCTGAACACAACCAGATATATCCCTTCCCAATTTTTTAAAAAATAAAAGCTAAATTTGTTTTTACAATTTTTCATTTGTTTTAATTTTCTGTACCATTTAACTTATTGAAAAGTGTAATGGGAAAAGAAGTATATATCACTAGTCTATAATGAATTGTTGGGATTTAGTAAATCATAGTAGCTTAATTCTTTTTAGGAAAAAGATCACACTGGTCGCCGTGTATAATTTACAACTCAGCTTATAAAATAGTTTCAATTTATAAATTTGAAATGTATTTGTGAATAGAGATTAAAACCTTAGATGATAATGTGTTGACTTGGAAAATTTTACATTTCTTCTCAAAAAGTTAAACATTGTTGGGACCTAAATTCCGTGATGGGAGCCAATAGATATTATTTTGATAACTGACTTTCAGTTCATGAGTCATATGTAAATTTTAAAAACAATATCACATGTCTTAAATGTACCAGTATAACAATAAGAGCTTGGGAGCAGGAGAGATTCTTCCATTTTAAGCATTATTTTATGACAAAAGTAGATGAAATATTCCTAAAGTTACCTACCAGAGTTAAAGTCATAGGGCTTGAAGGATAGTTCAGTGAGTTGAGCAGTGCACACTTTTCATCCAGAAGACCTTTATTAGAGGCACATGACCCCCATCACAAAGCCAAGAATAACGCCTGCATACTGAAAGCTGTAACCCCTACACCCCAAAAAATCAATAGCCTACAATGACTGAAGAATAGCCCATAATGCTGTTTTGCTTTACCTTTAGGGATGAGAAATGTATATGCTCAAAATGAAGTAAACCTAAATTTGGAATAGATCAATATTTTAAATAAGTTCTTAAAGCAATAAATCTTACCCAGTAAATGAAATAAAAATACACAAGTAGCTTTCTTTTAGCAAACAATATTTTTAAGCTACAGGAATGCCCGTTTTATAAATTTCCTCCTTACATACACTAATCTGTCATTTCAAATCATTGACATATTCATATTAATGGCTGTTTAATATGTTTCTATGTGTTAATGTCACCATGAATTATGTCTAAGTATTGAATGCCAAATTTAGTTTTATAGAGGTAATAGTGGGGATTAATTTTATTGATAATCAAATAATTATTTTAAAGAAAATTTAAAGAAAACTAAAGAAAATTTAAAAAAGACTTTTCTAGATGATAATATTCCTAATTCTCTCAGGCTGAAATAAATTTTCAATGAAAGCAGCCACAGTGTCTAGGAAGGCTATTCCCAAAAAGTCTTGCCACCACATTCATGGTAAATAGCATTAAAAATAGTTCATAATGAAATTGAATTAGAGTCTTCTAATGTTGCTTTGTTTTCTTCAGTTGTAGTCAAAAGGTTGGAAATACACGCTGTATCTTACTTAGGCACAGTGTAATCTTGTAAGGTTAAAGGAAACTATGTAGAAAAGGAGTCTCACCTTCTTTGACCCACTCTGGTGAGAACACTGGGCCTGAAAAGTCTCTGGGAATGACAGATCAACTTTTCCACTGTTCTATGTGCAAAGAAAGGACCAGGAAAAATACAGAAGATCCCGTCTGACAAGTGACTATAAACATTGTGTAAAGGACTCTGAATCTGAGATGCAGGGGTCAGAGGGACAGCAGCCCCCAGAAACCATCCTAGCCACATCTAAGCAAATGCGCTTGTGAAAGTGAGGACTGAATCAGTATTTTTATGTTCAGTGTTCCTCTCAGGATCAGCATAGAGACTCTTTTTTGGAATCTTAGTCACAGATGTTGACAGAATTATTTTGGTTATGCAAACAAAGTTTTATAGAGGAATTTTGTGCATGGGAGGTTTATAATTGTGTGACTCCCAAGTTTAACTAATGGGAATTATAGGATTTTTTCGACTGGCTTACTTATTTTACTTCAGTTTAATAATTTGATATGTTTTCTGGTAAAGTAGTTACACTGATATAAAATATTAAGTTCATGCACTTTGAATTAGCCCTAAACAATTTCTTGAGAAAAGCAGAAGTGACAGCAGGTATTAATAACTCTGTGATGTGAACAAAAGCAATCCAGTGACCTCTAGACAGCTTCAGAAAATGAACCTATTTACTCTGCTCCATGCAGGAAAGATCTAGAAATGCTATTTCATAGGAGCAGAAAACCAGAAGAAAGATGTCTACAGACAGCAAAGCATGTGCTCTGAAGAATTTAAAACTGTGAGTCTAAAATTTACCAGTTGAGAATTCAAAAATCAATAAAATAAATGGAAGGTAGCCAAGTAGAAAGAGGGAAAAATACATAATTCATAAAGGAGCCCTTTCTGACATAGCCGGCTTTTTTAGACACGTAAAAATAGATCAGTTAAGAGCAGCATGTAATAATTTTCTTTAGAAAAGTATTAGGGCTGTATTTTATGGGAAGGTGTTCTAAATGTATATAGTATAGCAATAAACATCTCTTATTTCACAAAAATATACACTTGAAATAATTAACCTCCACCTCACCTACCAACCATCCGCATGGCTTTATTGGCATCTCACTGGAAGTCATTACTTGCATCTTTGTTTCCCTGTGTCCTATACAAATTAATAGGGTGGAAAAGTGCCCTTTCTAATAGATCTAAAATATGTTTTCGAGAGATACATTCTAGACGTGTGTTTGACATGAGATCTTCAACTGGAGTCAAAAACTTTTACAAACAATTGGAAACCCAAAGAATCTCAAGATGCATCAAGGAACTGATGACACCATTTCAGAATAATACAGAAAAATCCCAGAATAAGCCCAGAATAATACAGAATTATCCCAGAACAATACAGGATAATTCCAGATCACTAGATCACTGGCGATCTCACTAGATCACTAGACATCCGGTTGCTCATCGATTTCATTGAGCAAGTGCCAGTAACATTTCCATTCGACCCTATCACATGCCAGTGTAGCCCAATGGCTTCTGGTTGCTTAAGGAATACGAAGAGCCTCAAACCATTCGTTCAGGGTCTTGACAAAGAAGTCTGACCATCTTGTAGGTGGGAGGCCACATGATCTTTTGACGTCCCGTGGGATCCAGTCGGTAACGGCTCTAGTCCAGCGGGCGTCTCCAAATAGCATTACATGCCCAGCCCATCTGATTTTCGATGCCTTGGCAAACGAGACAGCATCCCTGACTCTGGAACAGCAACGGAGGTCAGAACTCCGGAACAATACAGAATAATCCCAGATAATACAGAAAAATCCCAGAATATGCATAATAATCCCAGAATATATAGAATAATCCCGGAATATACAGAATAAATCCAGAATATACAGAAAAAATCCCACAACAATGCAGAATTTACACCTGGACCTTCAAAGGTCCATTAGCACTCTCTCCTGAAATCTCATTCTCCTAATACATTTTATATGTTGTATGGAAAGAACAACAATGCAGAAATATCTATAGAACTAGTTTTAAAAACAGTAAAACATTGTGTGTAAACTGGCTTAGTCCTAGTTTCTACTAACTTAAAAGAATGCTGTAGCATTTCAAATTTTACCATTATTTTGAGGTATGACAGTGAATATGCTTCTTTGTTATACATTATCTAAAAATAATTTATTAATGAAACCAACTTTTGGAAAGTTGTTGATTTGAAAATGATAAACTGAATACATAATTTTAAGGTTTAGAATTTGCCTTTTTAAAATAGTGTGCAGTTGCAAAGTGCTCAATAATATTAGTATTGTAAAGCTTTTAATTTATAAGTAAGTTTAAAATTACTAATTTGTATCTATAGCATAAGAAATGACGTATTTACAAAATCATTCAAACAAAAAATATCTTCTGTGTGTACACTCTCATCTTCCTGTCACTTATGATTATCTCACAAATACAGTTATTTCACTGACCTACTTTTTTTCACTGACTACTAACTTTCTAAGCAAAAATAAAAGAGTCTTTATTTGTTGATGTTAGATGTTTTTCATGCCTAAACTTATTAATAATTGAGTTTACATATTTATAAATATGACTACTACTTTGGACAGTTTTACAGTCACAACAAAATAAGGATTGTCCTTATTTCTCTATTTTAGAGATATGTGGTCATATTTAATATATGTTTTATAAGTTATGTCCATACTGTACTGTCGGGAACGCCGGGGTCCCCGACAGTGTCAGGACAGAGGTTGTCTTCTACCTCCGAGGACGCCGGGAGAACAGATGAAAACTCACGAATCCGGTGCAGTTCCAAAAATGGCTTTTAATAGTAAAAAGCTCTTCCACAGCAATCCAATATAATGAACAAACTCTAGCTCTGGTCCGAACTTAGACCATACAAAAGAGCCTAAGTCTCCCACTAAAGAGAGAGAGGATCTCACCCGATCTGAGTCCTACCCAGAAGAAGGAGCAAAAGGCCAAAAGCCAAAAGCCAAAAGCTGCAGGAACCAAAAGCTGAAGGCTGAGGAACCAAAAGGCAAAGGTGAAGGGGCCTCAAGTCAGCCCCTTATATACACCAAAGTAATCCAATCGGAAGGTTGTCATGCCAACAAAGAACCCTAAACAGAGTGTAGTGCCACACCTTATTGCAGGTATAAACAAAGGTTATGCCAAGGACCAAGGAGATTATCTCTTATGTAAAACACTGGAGAGAGAGAGGGCTGATATAAAGTAATACATCTTAACTTCATGAGCTTCATGTAATCTAGATGGTACCCACAAGGTCCTTCTTATTATTATCTGCATCAGGGTGATTCTGAGTATCTTATTCTCGTGTACTGAAAGGGTCACTCTTGCCTGCTTAGAGCAAACTAGTATGATCCTTCCTATAGTCTTCCTATAGTCTCAACGTAGCCAGGGTGGTAGTCTCCTGGTAAATTCTAACTGTCCCACGTTGGGTGCAGTGTGTATAAAGAGGAGCTTTTCCCAATATAGAAAACATAGAAGTCTTAGTAGATGTATAAGTCGGAAGTTATTCAATCAAGGTGACTTCTGTAACTGCCACACCCTCTAGCAGTGTTTACATAGAAGAGAAGTCTCATTAGAATGAACCTTGACTTAAGTAGATTAAGCTGGGAGTGGACAAAACAACAAGACTCCCAGAATAGCTAAACCTGTCCTCCAACACTGTACCTTTGAGAATTCTAAGAACAGAAATGAATATATAAGTAAAAACATATGGGAAGTAGAGAAATTTCTCAACTAATGCATTATTGGCATATTCTAAGGAAAGGATTAAAGCTGGTGCCTCTGAATTTTTTTTATTTATTTATTCTTTTATTTTCAACATACACGTCCCCCTCTTTTTTTTTAATTGAAGTCATGTTGCTTTGTGACATTGTATAAGTTTCAGTTCTGCACCATTGAACATCAGTATGATTCCCAAAGGAAGCTCACTCTGTCCTTCTCCAGATATTTGTCTTCTTTTTCCGCCTTAATTCACTCCCCAAAATCTTCCCTCTAGTATTGAGTTTTCTCGTCCCCAAAAGTACTTTTTGTTTTAAACAGTTTATTAAGTATATTTTTATATTTTGAGAATTATGAGATTTGGTGTCTAATTCCTTTTTGTATTGTATGTCAATGTCCATGAGCTTAATCAAACAATGTATTTTTCTAAACATGTTTATGAGGTGTTGTTTTAGGCTACACCCAGCTGTGCTTGTAATTTACACATGGTTCTGTGCTTAGGGATCATTCCTGGTGGGGTCACATATTTTGTGTTGGGGATTTAACCCAGGTCAATCACATGCATTCACTGTCAATGGAACAAGCATCTCTGAGCAGCAGTTATGTGTACCTAGGCCGAGAACTCAACATGATGAACGACTTACCACTTGAGCTGTGCAGGATGAGGAGAGCAGTGTGAAACACCTTCTTCAAGAGTGTTGAAGAGGGGGCCGGAGCGATAGTCTAGCAGGTAGGGCGTTTGCTTTGCATGCGGCAGACCTGGGTTAGATCCCGGCTTCCCATATTGAGCTTCGCCAGGAGTAATTCCTGAGTGCAGAGCCAGGAGTAACCTTCTGAGCATTGCCAGGTGTGACCCAAAAAGAAAAAAAAGAGTGTTGAAGAAATAGTTAAAATAACAAAGAACCTCCAGCTCGGGTACATCTCTTGGACTCCACCATTCTCCTTGCATTAACATATGCCTCAGAGACCTGGGCCCTACAAAAGCAGGATGAGAACAGTCTCCCAAAGAGGAATTGAAAGATGTATGCTTGGAATATATTGCCTCACTCAAGTGAGAGAAGGAATCCGTAGTTCCGACCCCTGTAGACAATCAAGAGTCAGGGACACTGTCTCGTTTCCCAAGGCATCAAAAAATCAGATAGGCTGGACATGTAATGTGACGTGATGACTGTTGGACTAGAGCCATTACCGACTGGATCCCATAGGATGTCAAAAGATCATGAGGCCACCCACCTACAAGATGGTTTGTCAAGACCCTGAAAGAATGGTTTGAGGCTCTTCATGTTCCTGGAGCAAGCAGATGCCATTGGGCTACACTGGTATGTCACAGGGACAAATGGAAACGTTACTGGTGCCTGCTTGAGCAAATCGACAAAAACAGGATGTCAAGTGATCAAATGATCAAGTGATCAATCACATGAGAGACAACAGCCCTCCCTGAAGTACTACCTTCCTAACCTGGCATTGTCCCTTTAGTTAATTTTTATCATAAAAATTTGCATCTGCTTTACTTGAAATGGCTAAAGTGTGGATTGACATGATCGCCTTACTATTCATGTTGCCGCATATAGATCTAGCTGGTGACAATGACTTCTGTAACATTGCTCTGAAATGTTTCGATTATTTTTTTGAGTTCTAGTCCATTAGATATCGAGGTAAGAATAAAGGAAATACCTCATTTATTTCAACAATCTAGGTATATATATTAACAGTCTTGCTCATGCATACTGAATGTGAACTAGAAGACTAACTCTTATTGTCCTCTGCCCTAGCACCAATAAAATAACTGTCAACGGATATATGAATCTAGGCCATCAGTTGCATTTCTGCTTGCTTTCTGATGCTTGCTTTTGAATGAAATTTTTAAGAAGCAGAATAACCTCTGCCTCAAACTAATATGGACTTTGCTTTCTGTTGTCCTTTGTGTTTGCATATTGTCAAAATGAGACAGCTATGATTGGTAAGTAGGTCAATAAATGCACAGTTCAAGAGACAGATTTACCAAGCTGACACTTGTTCTCATCCTTCTGATAATGGTGATGTTTGCATTGCAAGTTCAAAGTTGCTTCTGCAAAAGATAATATTTGAATCATGCACCATTGGAACAGGATGACAGAGTTTTTAACAGGAAAGGATAGAACAAGGACTTGCCAACCCCAATGTGTCTATTATGATAAAATTCAAAGAAAAGAGCGAATCTGAGCAATGAACTGGGAGTATATACATCTGAGTAGAAAATAGGCGAGGGATCAAGGGATTGATGAACAGAAAATAATTTACAACCTTAAATCTACTGTGGTATTAATAAGAGAAATTAACTTAGTTTTAAAATAAAAGTGAAAGAATTCACTGTCTTAAATTATGCTTTTTTAAGCTCCCTCATTTAGAAAACCCCTGAAAGTCTTTTGTAAGTAATGGATATATCCAACAATAGAAAAATACTTCCTGTTATTTTAGGGAGAATTTGAAAAGGCAATTATTATATCTTACAGCTATGAGTTACCATTATTTTGAAGATCTTCAGATATTTTATTATATTCTGGTAGAAGCGTTACATTAACTCAGACTTGGTTCCCCTGATTTGACTTAAGATAAAATTGTATACCTTTTCAATTCAAAAATTGCATGTCAGCCAACACTGAAACTAAACACAATACATAGTCTCATTTCAGGGTTCTAAAAGTCTTTCATATCTTATCTGAAATAAGCATAAGCACCTGGAAGGGATGCTTTCATTATACTTTTCTTATTTTCATCTATTTATTTAATTTTGTTTTTCAGGTGATACCTAGCTCTGGATATGGCTGACACTCAGCACTTGGAGATGTTGCATTCAGTGCTCAGGGAATCATATTGGATGGCAGAAATCACAGTTGGTTAGATGTCGAGGATGCTGCTGGGGTCCCCAACAGTGCTGGGAAGTGAGTTCCCTTCTACCTCCGGTGGGGAATGGATGAAAACTCAGGAATCCAATGCAGTTTTAAAAGGGCTTTACTATCACAGATTCCGATATACAATCCAAGAGCAGGGAAAACCTCTGGGTTCCCAGCTAGGCCCCAGCCATGTGTAGGCCAAGATGGCTGCCACCACATGTTGAGGCCCGGCAGAGAATGGAGAGGACAGAGAAGCAAAACACCAAGGGAAGTCGAAATGGCAAAAGGCCCTTCTTTCTTCTTGCAGATTATTTTATAGATAGAAACCCGCCAAAACTTCCCAGCCCTGCCCATTGTGGGCTGGGCTATCTAGAAATGAAAACAGGAAAATAGCTCTATAGAAATGTAGCAACTTTAGGAGGCCTTCTTGCTGTTTACAAGAACCCAGAGCTCATTCGAAGCCTCCCTAGCAGAGCTGGGAGGAGCTATAAGCTAAATGTAACTCCTCTGACAGGGAGGGTCAAATGCCCCCAGGTAATTTCTCCCAGCACCTCAACTAGGCCCTTTTAGATGCTAATGTTTTGAGCCAAGAACTGCCTGGAAAATGCCTTTATAAGGTAGAGAAGGGGGTTTCTGAGATGGCATGCCTCTGTACCAAAGACTATACTATTGCCAGTTAAATATTTCTCCAAGCCTTCACAAAAGTCTCGCTCTACTTCATGGTAGTTTTGTATTTCAGTTGCCTTTTGAGTTATCAGGGAGCTATGCTTGCTTGCTTGGAGGCAAACAGAATTTATCTCTGGGCTAATTACTTAAGAGATCCAACGTGGCCAGGCAAATATGCTGGTAAGATCTAGCTAGTCCCACGATGATTGTGGTAGCATGAGAGAATATTTATACCAGCCAGTACAGAATTCATGGTCAGATAAACTGCCACATTTAAACTACCCCCTATCTACGAAGTAACCTGCAGGAGGCAATCCATGGCAGATGCAGAGGCTCTTAGTCTTGCAAGTTAGCCATGTGCCAGATAAGGTCTTATGATTTGTAGTCTCATTAACTACTGGAAATAAATCCTTTAAAATGAGGAATCCATCAAAGTACCAGAAATGGAATTGACTTGTTTTACACTAGAAGGCACTTTTATAACAAATATGTACATATATATGTATCATATATACATATATCACTTGATCATTTGACATCCTGTCATTCATCGATTTGCTCAAGCCAGCACCAGTAATGTTTTCCATGTCCCTGTCATGTGCCAGTGTAGCCCAATGGCATCTGCTTGCCCCAGGAATAAAAAGAGTCTCAAATTGTTTGTTCAGGGTCATGATGAAGAAATCTGACTATCTTGTAGGTGGGTGGCCACATGACCTTTGACATCCCAAGGGATCCAGTCCATAATGGCTCTAGTCCAGCAGTCATTTCCAAATCGCATTACATGTCCAGCCATCTGATGTTCGATGCCTAGGCAAATGAGGCAGTGTCCCCTGACTCTTGATCGCCGACAGAGGTCAGAACTCCAGATTCCCTTCTCTCACTTAAGTGATGCGTGATATTCCAGGCATAGCTCTTTCAATTTCTCTTTGGGAGACCAAAATAGCTTTCTCATCCTGCTTTCTTAGGGCCCAGGTTTCTGAGGCCCTGTTAATACAGGGAAAAGGTGGAGTCAAAGAGATGTGCCCAGAGTCGAAGGTTCTTTGTCCTTTTAGCTATTTCTTCAATGCTCTGGAAGACGTTCCATGCCATTCTCTTCCTTCTGCACAGTTCAGGTGCTAGGCCGTTCGGCATGATGAGTTTTTGACCAAGCTACACATAACTGCTGCATTCAGAGATGTTTCTTCCATTGAGAGTGTATGGAGCATCTCAAACTAGTTTGTTTTGCATGAACATTGTTTTGTTGAAATTCAGCCATAGACCTACCTTTCCACATTCATGATTGAAGTCAGCCAGCATTGGTGCTGCTTGGCTAATGTTTGATGCTATTAGAACTATGTCATCAGTGAAGCAAAGGTAGTATAGTTGCCGATCATCTATCTTCACTCCCATTCCTTCCCATTTTAATTGTCACATGACGCTTTCGATGATGGCACTGAAGAGTTTTGGTGAAATGTTATCACCCAGCCAAACCCTTCTTTTGACATCAATGATCACTTCCTTGTAGAATGGTGAGATCCTGGTGGTGAATCCATAATAAAGCTCACAAAGGATATTTAAGTATTGGGTTTGAATGCCCTGTTTGGCTAGGTCTTCAATGATTGCTTCGTTCTCCATAGAATCAAATACTTTCTTTAAATCAAAGAACATGAGACAGAGGAGCATTTTGAACTCCCTACACACTTCAATGATCTTGGTTACTGTGTGGATATGGTCGATTGTGCTGAATCCTTTTTGGAAGCAGCCTGCTCGCATAATTGTCCTTCATCTAATAATGTTCTGCCAATCCTGTTCAGGATGACTCGAATGAACAGCTTGTAGATGATGGACAACAGGCAGATGGGGCAATAGTTGCCAATGCCGTGGATGTCTCCCCTTCTTCAACAGTAGAACTGTCCTGCTAGTTTTCCATTGGGAGGGAACCTTGTATTCAGACAGTTAGCATGTGAAGAGCTGTGCCAGTGTATTGAGTGCTGATGGCAGATTCTTCAGGTGTTTGGGTCTGACTTTGTCTGGGCCCAGTGTTGTTCCCCTTCTTTACCAATCAATGGCATGTTGGATTTCAGAAGGGAGGACATTGGGAACAACATATCCATCCTACGGAATTTGGTGTTTGCGCAGGTGGACGTGGCTATCAAAGAGATCCGAGTTGAAGTCATGGATAATCTTCTCCTTTGCCTTTCTGAAAGATATGATAGATCCATCAGGACGCCGGAAGGCAGTCATCTTGGTCATAAAGTTGGAGGACAGGTGGGTGTTGTGAATGCTTTTCCAGGCTTCTACTACATTGGCCAGTACTGCTGTACTTCTCTCTTTGAGGTGTTCTGTTATTGCTTCTCTTCACTGCTTTGGAAGCTTGGATGTTAGCTTATCATTGCCTGAGGCTCGCGACTTGCCACATTGGCGAATGAGCTCGAGAGTTTTTGAAGACAGGCTTTTATGGCTTTCTCTCTCTCAGTGTTCCTCTCACAATCATGGAGGTGCTGAACCAGTTGGTTGTATTCTTCGTCGATGTTGTCAAAATGTCATCTTCCCATGTTGCTGCAATGGTGCCAAAGAGCTCCCAGTTGTTGGTTATTCTGGGAGTTCTTTTGCTAAATGTTGCAGCCCTTTCCCCCCATTCTGTAAAGTAGAATTTGCACGAAGGAGATGGTGGTCCAATCCTGTTTGGAATTTTAGGACGACTGTGGCATCGGTCAGGCAAAATCGTCATTAAATATAATGTAGTCAATTTCTTTGTGGAACTGTCCACCAGGAGATTCCCAAGTCCAATGTTTAGATTCAGCCTTCTGGAACTGTGAGTTACCATGAATGGTCTTGGTCAACATGATGAACTCAGTCTCTCACCCTGTTTGTTCCATTCTAGTCCATGTGGGTCCCAATGTGGATTTCTTCAGCCAATCTCTCAGTACTATCTTGGCATTAAAATCACTAACTATGATCTTGTAGATGATGTGGTCTTCTTTATAGAACTCCTCCAGTTTCATGTAGAATTTCTCAATTTCTTCTTCCTTGTATGTGAATGTTGGTGTGTAGACAACGAAGTTAGAAACTGCCAAAAGTGAGCCACATCTCTTCAGTATAATTGTCTAATTCAGTTTGTTAGGCATCAAATGAATCAATGGTCATGGCCAGGTTTGTGTTCACAAGGTCACCGACCCCACCGATGCCTTTTTTCGCCGCATTACTTCGAGGAACAGTTCTTCTCTGGTGTCATAAACAGCATGATGCGATTGAGGTTGTCTCTGTCATACCAATGATGTCATACTTCTTTCATGCTTGCACCATCAGGTTCTCAGTATATGCTTCTGATGCCAGCATGCATGCATTGAAAGTACAGATATTCATTTTGGTCCTTTTTCGCTTTGGCAGCCTACTTTGGCCCTGAGATTTTGTCAGCCTCTCCTTGCTCGTCCTTCTTAGTGCTGTCATATTTAGGACTCTTTCAGGGTCAGGGAGATGAGATCCATTGTTATTACTGGTTTTGGCATATCGAATACCTGACAGACAGCTGGCTAGGCTCTGCCATGCAGGTGGGATACTCTCAGTAGCATATTTATATGCTGTATATAACATATAAATATATGTTATGTATATACAGCACATACATGTATACTGTATTTGTACAGATATGTATATATGCACAACATATGTACAGGTATGTATATACATATATAGCAATACTATATAATAATATCTGTCATCTGCTTTTAATTGAATTATATATCACCTATATATCTATCTATATCTATGTACATCTATAGACCTATAAATATATCTATATATAGACATATCTATAGACCTATAGATATTGAGATATATCAATACAGCTATATATCTATATCTATATATCTGTCATATATACTGCCATCTGCTTTTAATTGGATTACTTGATTTTTATTGAGTTTAAAGACTTATTGATATATATATATACATATATATATATATATATATATATAGGATACATTCTATATCATGCTTTTTGCAAATATTTTTTCTCATTTTGTAGCTTGTCTTTCCTTCCTCTTCATATTGTCTTCCCCAGGGTATATTTTATTTTTGCCATCAATTTTTTCCCACTGATAAATTATTTCATTTATGCATCATGCCTTTGGTTATGCATAGCCAAAGTCTTCTAGATATATTTTATTTTGAATTTTTAATTTATGCTTGCCATTCTGTGACACATTTAAATAATTTTTGTAAAAGATGTGAGGTCTTTGTATTGGTTTTCTTTGACACATTTTATTTATTTTTTGCATGGGGCTCTAAAGTTTATCTAGCACCATTTGCTGAAAAAAAAACATCTTTTTGTATTGTCTTTTTATCTGAATGTGTCTTTATTCTTAAAATCAGTTTCTTATGAACAGTATTTTGATAGCTCAGGGTGTCTGATTCACTCTGCTGATCTGTCTTTTTTAAAAGGTGGATAAGGAACAGCTTCCAGATGGTACTTTGGAGGCCAAGGGTTCCCCACTAGGAAATCCCAAACTTCCAGAATGAGGTTTTAGTGCTTGATTTTAGGATTTGGTACTGCTCAAGTTCTTCAGGGGTAGGGATTCATTACCCCAGATTCCCTGCAGTTCCCAGGAGCCTCTGATGTTGCATCCAGCAGTGCTCAGAGGACTGTATGGTTCCACGCATCAAACTGGGTCAGTTTCATGTAGGTTTATGCACTAACCCTGTACTATTTCACCAGCCCTGATCTCTTATCATAGGTGTATTTAACCATAGATGTATAAAGTCATTATAGATACCTTTGGATTAATACCTAATATCTGTTATTCTTTTCTCTATGTTGCACTTGTTCTTTGTTCATATATTTATGTTCTATTTTTGCATTATATGTATATTGTATATAATATAGGTATATATGAAATATATATTATATGTATGTGTGTCTTACATAGTTATATATATGCTAAATATCTTATATATATTTTACATACTAGTAAAAATCATCCAATTTGAACTACAGTTAAAATAAATCTTAGAAAATGATTCTTCCATATGTTCAACTATATAAAAGTAGTTTTTACAATACTAAAAAAATTCAGTTCCCCTATTGATATGCTACAGAAATATAGATATCTTTTTTCCTCTATTTGGTTGTCTGTTGCTATTGTTTTTGCAAAAGGGAACTTTCTCCACTTGGTGCTTGTAACCACGTCCATTCAGTGATCAGGGACCACTAGGGAGGCTTGTGCAATGCTTAATGGTCAGACCCAGGGGTCCACTCATGCAAGGCTTGTGCTCTGCCACTTGAGTCGTATTTCTGAGCCCCTTAAATTATCTTGTATGGGACATATGTGACTTATCCCATACAAGATAAGACGTCTTTGTGACTTAAAGGAGATTTTTTTAATTTTAAAGTTATTCAGATTCAAAAACTGTCTAATTTATAAGCTGAAAATTTTACTTAAAGTTGAAAATATTCCACCTTAAAATTCACACTATGTTTCACTCTTAAAGCTTTAGTCACAGATAAAACTCCAAATGTTCATGTTAAATGACAGAATTGAATTCATTCACATTGCTGTAGTGATCTTATAATTATACTATTTTTATCCTAAGTTACTGTTTATTTTTTTTTTTAAGTATTTTATTATACCACCGTGAGATATACAAATAAAAGATATACAATTAAAAAGTTCATGTTTGGGTTTTGGTCATACAGTGTTTCAGCACCCGTCCCTCCACCAGTGCCCATCTCCCACCACCAACATCCCCGGTTCCCCCCCCCTTCCCAGCCCTGCTCCATGGCAGGTTCTTTATTTCTTTCCCTTTCTCTCTTCTTTTCCTTCCCTTCCAGACTATGGATTACAGAACATACATTAAAAGGTTGTCATTTGTATCCTTTTGCCTCTATTTAATGCTCAGTTCTAGGTTGGCATTAGTACCCTCGACTATTGTTAGCCCCCTGTTCCATTTTCTGTCTTACCTAGCCTCTGACTCCCACACGTTTGTGATAATCTCCACCTTTGACAAGACCTCCTGATATATGTTTCACTTGACCTTGGATATTGGTATCATAATATGTACATATATATTTATGCCATGCAAATAAATGCAGTCATTCTGTATCTGTCTCTCTCCTTCTGGCTAATTTCACTCAACATAATCTTCTCCATGTCCATCCATTTATAGGCAAATTTTATAACTTCATTTTTCCTAACAGCTGCATAGTATTCCATTGTGTAGATGTACCAAAGCTTCTTTATCCAGTCATCGATTTCGGGCACTCTGGTTGCTTCCAGATTCTGGCTATTGTGAATAATGCTGCTATGAACATAAAAGTAGGGATGGTGTTTCCGCTGCGTATTTTTGGTTTCCCAGAGTAGATTCCCAGGAGTGGTATGGCTGGGTCAAATGGGAGTTCAATTTCTAGTCTTTGGAGGAAAGTCCATATTGTTTTCCAGAAAGGCTGTACCAGCCGGCATTCCCACCAACAATGGATGAGTGTCCCCTTTTCCCCACATCCACGCCAGCACTTGTTGTTCTTGCTCTTTTGAATATGTGCCAGTCTCTGTAAAGTGGTATCTCATTGTTGTTTTGATTTGCATCTCTCTGATGATTAGTGATGATGAGCATTTTTTCATATGTTTTTGGCCATTCGAATTTCTTCCTTGCTGAAGTTTCTGTTCATTTCTTGTCCCCATTTTTTGATGGGGTTGTTTTGTTTTCTTCTTGTACAGTTCTACCAGTGCCTGATATATCCTGGATATTAACCCCTTATCAGATGGGTATTGGGTGAATATTCTTTCCCATTCTGTGGACTGCTTTTGTATCTTAGTCACTGTTTCTTTTGAGGTGCAGAAGCTTTTCAGTTTCATGTAGTCCCCTAAGTT